>JAKVQX010000059.1:0-40877 GCA_030463015.1 Geotrichum citri-aurantii
AAATTTTAATTTTAAATTTAAAAAAAAAAAAAAAAAAAAAAAACCTAATTTTCTTTGATGTTTCAGTTTGTTCCTAACTCCCAACTTTTGCATGAATCAAAATCATCATCATCATCCCCACCCTTTAAACGCAATATCCGGAAATGTCAACCTATGAAGGTAACCGCAAATTTCTTTAAACTGGTTGAGATTTTGTTGCTAACAAAATTGGCTAGGTGCTGATACTATTCGAATTTTGCTGACTACTGACAACCATGTTGGTTACAATGAATCAGACCCCATTCGTGGTCAAGACTCTGCACGTACGTTTAGAGAGGCAATGGAGATTGCACGCGATCGCGAGGTATGAACAATTTAGAATGTCCTTATATAGACAAATTTATATTTCCAAGAAACTTTAGTTTTGTTCTAACAAAATATTCCAGGTTGATATGATTCTTCAAGGTGGTGATCTGTTTCACATCAACAAGCCAACACGTAAATCAATGTATGACGTTATTACGGCTGTACGCACAGCATGCTATGGAGACAAACCTTGCGAGCTGGAGCTGCTAAACGACGTTGACCTAGGTCTTGAGAAAGAGTATGATTGCGCTCGAGATATTTTTTTAGATTTTCAATCTAACATTTTGGCTCTTGCAAGGTTAAATCACATCAACTATGAGGATCCGAACATCAATGTAGCCATTCCGTTTTTTGGTATAAGCGGAAACCACGACGATGCGGCAGGTGTATGTGAGAAAACGCTTTTTTTTTTTTTTTCTCAGTTGAAATTAAATTAGAAAAATGTTTTGCAAGTCAATTAACTCAGAAATTACTATAGGAGTCGCTTCTGTCGCCAATGGATGTTCTGGCAGCTACAGGATTGATAAACCACTTTGGCCAAGTTGCCGAGAGCGACAATATCACGGTTTCACCGATTCTACTACAAAAAGGAAATACCAAATTAGCACTTTACGGTCTTGCAAACGTCAGAGATGAACGCTTATTCAGAACTTTTAGGGAAGGTCAGGTCAAGTTTATGCGTCCTGAGGGCGTCCAAGAAGAATGGTTCAACCTGATGGCTGTTCATCAAAACCAGTATGTGCCTTTTTTTCAAAGCAACTTTTTTTTTTTTTTCTTTTATCCTAACTTTTTGGCTTGTATCTTTTAGTGTCGCTCATACCGAGACAAGTTATCTGCCAGAGAATTTTTTGCCCGACTTTTTGGATTTCATACTTTGGGGTCATGAACACGATTGTATTATTGAACCTTCTAAAAATCCAGAAACTGAATTTCATGTTTTCCAGCCAGGAAGCTCTGTTGCTACTAGTTTGATCGAAGGCGAAGCTCTTCCAAAGTATGTGTCTGCCTCTGTTCAGGTCTTTTAGAATCTTTACACTGACTACTATAATTAGGCACATTGCAATTTTGTCTGTAACAGGCAAGACTTTTAAATTAGAAAAGATTAGACTGAAGACTGTACGGCCTTTTGTCATTAAAGCAGTTAGTTTGCAAAACGACTCGGGCATTAAGCCACACCCTTCTCAAAAAGGAGAAATTTCAAAATGGCTCACCAAACAAGTATGCTGCTTTTTTCAAATTTTTATTTTTCAAGGTCTTTACTAACTTCCACTAAGGTTGAATCTTTAATAATCACAGCAAAGAAGGAATGGTTAGAAGCCCAAGACGCTCCTGTACCAGAAGAAAACATTCCACTACCACTGATCCGACTCAAGGTTGAATATACGGGTGGATACGAAGTCGAAAACCCAAGGCGGTTTTCAAATCGCTTTGTCGGTAAGGTAGCAAATGTAAACGATGTTGTCCACTTTCACAAGCGCCGCGCTATGACTACCACAAATAAGGTCAAGCTTGCACAGGTCAATAACAATTCACTGAGCTCAGAGTCTGGCTCTTTAGACAATGTCAAGGTGCAGGTGCTAGTGGAAGAATATCTGAAAGATTCACTTCTAGAACTTTTACCTGAAAATGGTATGGGTGAAGCGATCAGTAACTTTGTGGATAAAGATGAGAAGCAAGCAGTGAAGTCGTATGTTGAATGTTCGGAACTCTTGTTTATTCAGACACTAACTATCCCTATAGATTTGTTGATGAATCCCTTGATATTCAAGTCAATTCGTTGCTGAAGCTTGGAGATATAGACGAAGACACCCTCGTGAAAGCCGTAAGTATTTTCTTATAGAGTTTCCAAAGTTATTTTTACTAACATTGTTACAGATGAAAAAAGCAAAAATTGACTTATTGAATGAGACCCAAAAGTCAATTTCTCACGTCGCTTCCAAGGCTAAGAGCGCTGCATCCCGGGCGATTTCAACTGCTTCTTATCTACCGTCAGTTGGCCCACCTCGGCTCTCTTCCACCAGTAGGAGCATGGCCAACACTCGTAAAACTGGAAAGAGTTCATCGAATGATGGTTTTGGCGAAATTGTTGGATTTCTAGACACAATTGTCGATAACTCCGAGTCGCCCTCAACTACCACAAATAAGAAAAGTGGACGGGTTTCAAAAAGAACTACAGCGACGAGAGGCCGAAGCGGAGCTAAAGGTCGGACTTCTAAGCTGAGTAAAGTCACTTACGCAGAAAGCGAAGATGACGAAGACGAAGTAGAAGAAGTTACACCGGACGATGACGACGATGAAGATGATGAATTTGAAGAAAACAGTGATGAAGATGTTGTCGATGCACCAATCCCTAAACTAACCCGCAAAACGCGTGCTGCAGCATCATCTGCTACTTCTAAGCGAAAAAAGGCAGATGCTATTCCCGAGCCGACAAAATCCCTCACTCCTACCAACTCGAGAATTCCCTGGCACACTGAGGATTCTGTGGCTAAGCCAGCTCGCAAACCACGTGCTAATAAGGCATCTGCGACGCCGGAAACTCGTAAGACACCTGTTCGTAGCACAAGAACTTCGAAATCTACAATGGCGCCTAAAACAAAACAAACAACATTGTTAAAGTCTGGTTTTAATCTCAATCAATCAAGTGCTGATCCGATGGTAAGTGATAAAAAAATTTTTTTTTCTTCAAAAAAAGAAAAAAAAACTACTGAGCTAATTCTTTTTTTTTTTTTTCATTATAGGATCTTGATGAAGATGAAGACGACGGTTTTTGAAACCTTTTTTTTCAAAAAATGTCAATCATTTACATGTTTTGCTTTTTTAGTGAAAGTTTTTTAGTACAATATGCATTGTTGTTTTCTTTTCAAGGTGCTCTTATTTTTCTTTTAGTCGAATTGACTGGATTTATAAAAAATTTTCAATTACTTACTAGGCTATACCCGTTTTCTTTTTTCAGTTCAATATACGTAGGTAGCAGTGGAGAAGAGGAATGAGATTTAACCATTAATGTTTATTTGACACCATATTTACATAAAAATGATTTAGATTTGTCAAACCGTTAGGTGCATAACAGTCGGGTGTGTGTGTCGAATGAATAACCGAGTCAGCAACGTTGAAATGCGGATCATTGTTCTTAACAGTTTCTGTAAGCATTTGCAACTGGGATCAAAGTGGTTAGACAGATTAGTGCGAGGCATTTAGAATGATGTCTCACGATTCTTATCTAAAAATTTTACTTTCTTTGAAATTGAAGCTTTCTTCTAAAAAAAAAAAAAGCATTGAGCACGTTCTAGCTGTTTGATATGTTTGGCTTTTGAAAAAACCAGCAGGTCAATGTCGCTTCCATTTAAATTTTTTTATTTTCTTCAACGCTCTAATGTCTTTCTTTTGCGTTTATTTTTTTTCGCGCTTTCCCCAGAAGTTCTACTACAATGACCGTAGACGAGAATCATTCGTTTAGAATTGCTAGACCACCGGAAACTCCCGGGCATCGGCGGCAGGCCAATCGCAGAGCGCGCATAACAATCACAAACACTAGTGCACGTGAAAGCTTTCCACTTTTGGGATCAACTTCTCGCCGTGCTGGGTCGATGGTTAGGAGCCCTCTCTTCCCTTCTCCCATTTAGATTTTCTCTCTTTTTTTTTTTTGGGTGTCGTCTGTTCTACCTGCCCCGGAAAAAAAAAAATTTTAAAATTTTAAATTTTAAATTTTATTGAACAAACAAAAAAAAAAATTTTATGGTTCTAAATTTCAAAAAAAAAAAAAAAAAAAAAAAAAAACAATAAGGCTCATTGCTTTTCTCTTTTCCCTTCTTGAAAATTTTTTGTTACGTCTATTATTTTATTTATTGTCACTATTCAAACAACTCAGGAGTCCTTGCTCGACACCTTAAATTAAACTACCTACTCTTCACAGACCATATACACACAATGCGCAAGTCCCATGTTTTTGTTGGGTCCTCCCACCCCGAAGTCGGCAAGCTAATCTGCGACCGCCTAGGTGTCGAACCCGGCCCCTGCACGCTCCGCAAGTTTGCCAACGGTGAGACATCTATCGAAATTGGTGTGTCCGTGCGTGACGAAGACGTTTACATTGTGCAGAGTGGATCTGACTCCATCAATGACCACATCATGGAGCTACTGATCTTTATCTCTGGTTGCCGCAGCGGTTCCGCCAACAAAATCACCGCCGTTATCCCTAGTTTTCCGTACTCAAAGCAGTCCAAGATGAAGAAGCACCGTGGCGCTATCACTGCGCGCATGCTTGCCAACCTGCTGACCATGGCTGGTGCTGACCACGTTATCACCGTCGACTTGCATGCAACCCAGATGCAGGGCTTTTTCACCAAGCCCGTCGATAACCTCTACGCTGGCCCCACGCTTGCGCGTTGGATCCGCCAGAACATCCCCGACTATGCCGACAATGCTGTCATGGTATCTAAGAACCCTGGTGGCACGAAGCGTGTCACTGCGCTTGCCGATGCTCTCAAGGTTAACTTTGCCATGATTCATACCGACAGACGACGGAAGAAGAGCAACAAAAAGCAGGCCGCTGCTGCTAAAAAGGAGGCCGCTGACAAGGCATTTGCGGAAGAAGAAAAAAAGGCCGCGGTGGGACACGCTTCTGAGGGTGTGCACGTTGGCCGGGTTGTTCAAGGCCATATTGTCAACGCAGATTTCCCTGAACCCGAGGTCCTTGACCTCAGCGCGGACGCTGGTGCTGAGGACGGCGGTGCTCACGGCGAGGCGCTTGGCGGTACTGTCAATGTTGATCTCAGTGATGATGATGAGGAAGACCCGCATATTGCCAAGCTTGAGAAGCTCATCACTCTCGTCGGCGATGTTCGGGATAAGACCGCCGTGCTGCTTGATGATATGGTCGACAGAGCGGGTTCGTTTATCGCCGCTGCCGAGCACTGCGTTTACAACTGTGGCGCCCGCTCCGTCATCATTGTTGCAACTCACGGTATTTTCTCTGGCAACGCGCTTGACGAGCTTGAGAAGTCTCCTTGTGTTGACAAGATTGTTGTGACCAACACCTACCCCATTGCTGCCGACAAGCTTGCTAAATGCCGCAAGCTTACCGTCATTGACATTTCACCCATCCTGGCTGAGTGTATCAGAAGAAACCACCACGGTGAAAGCATATCCGCCCTGTTTGAGCAGTTGGCAATCTTATAGTTACCAATGTACCATATATATATCTCGTCCATCTCAATCTTTCACTACAATAAATGCTTAGAAAGGGAAGAGAAAAATATTCATTCCAAAAAACAATTTACCGAATTTTCTGGAAAAAAAATTTTTTCCAAACAATAATATTAATAAATCAAAACTAGTTTCCCCTGATTAAACTAAAACAGAGAACAAAAAACTTAAAAAAATCTTGATTGAATAAATAAAAATTTATGGAGCAATGAGTTATTTCTTTTTCAACACTTGTGGTCACAGGTGGGGCTTATATTAATGGATGGCACTCGCTGTGGCGGCGGCATGCACCTGAGCAGCCAGCTTTTCGCCACTACCGCTGCTGCGCAGATTGACGGGGATGAACTTCTTGGGCATTGAAATACGGGTAAACCTCGACTTGAAACACGATGTAACCAAGTCCATGTCCAAATGCCTCGTCAGCGCAATTCTCGGGATGCAAGAAATGCAATGTTTTGAGTCAAGTTGCACATCAAGGGGGTTCTGCGTGTTGCAGCCCGGTGAAATAGATAACCTAATTGAGTGCTTCTTGTCCTCAGTTTCGTACAGCTCAAACGACAATTGTGTCAGGTAATCGAGCTCAGGCAGGTTGTTGCGTGCGATTTTGGTCGGAATCTGAGATTCGTAAATGACATTGAGAAGAGTATAGATGTGAGACTCCTTAGTGAAATAGAAGACTGATGCAGCACCTCCGGACTCAATCTTTTTCATGTCCTCAATGTTACTTAGAATCTGCTTTACAAGAGGAAGCGAAGTCAATAAACCAATGTCCAGCTTTTCGCTCGCCTCTATGCCATATTCCTGTGGGCAGATGAAGTCAAACAAAATCTTTGATAATCTGTAAAGCTCACGCAAGTTGGAATACTCTGGTGCGTCAAACACGCCGCCAGACTTGGTACGTGTGTGGTGAGGCTGCGGGAGTGTAGAAGAAAGTAGTCCGTTATTGGTAAAAGAAGTACCTCCTACAGGCTCAGGAGTTGAGCCTGTGCTAGCGTTGTTGTTGGTGCTAGAGCTGCTACCAACACTGCTGCTTAGACTGCCGCTTCCGTTAAAATGGGTTTTAAACAGAGTATGTGCAGACTTGAAATTTGGAATAGGCTGCTTAGGAGGTTCAAGATCGCTAATCTCAGGGTCAGGCAAAAAGATGTTTTCCAAAAATTGACGGTTGTGGAGGCCATCATACTTCATAGTGTCATAAAGCTCAGAGATTTTAGAGGGATCAACTTTCTCAACCGTCACAAATTCTTTGAACAGTTTGTCCCAACGCTCTTTGAACAATATCGGATCCTCATTGCAGCACCATCTGGACTGGAACTGGGTCACATCCTTGTGAGCGTAGTTGTATTCAAGAATCTTGCGGTGGTAATTCATAAGCTCAACAACACGAGAGAGAACAATAAACGGCTCCGGAAGCTTGGCAGGCCAGGTAAACTGGGGAGGAGGCTCAAGGCCCTTTCTAAGAAGCGGCTTCAACTTCTTTTTAACTTTGTCCATCAGGTCTTTGGCAGCGTTACTATCATCCAAAAGATCTTTTCTGACAATAAGTGTCTCCTCAGGTGTATCCTTGTCATCGAGATAGGCAGAGGCCCAGATCTTGGCAGAAGCTACAACACGACGCTCAGAACTGGTATAGATCTGGATATTCTTGAGTAAATTCTTGTTCAATAGCAGAGCTTCCTGGCGCATCTGATCTCCCAAATCCAATGCCTGGTAGCGAGCAGAGTGTGTGGGCTCACCGCCCCATTTTATGATAAGCTGGACCTTTTCAACAGTAACAGCACCGTCTTTCTCTTTGTGTATAACAGGCTTTAGCTGAACCTTGGTACCGGGAAATTCCTTCTTTTTTTCCAAGGCCAGCCTCAGAACTGCGAGCTTTTCAGGATCTTCAACTTTGTTGACTTGAGCAATTTTTGTAGTCTGAAGTACAGTGTTGAGATCCATCTTTTCACGAATAATGACTTCTTCTGTGTGACCTCTCAGGAGGTCAATAAACAGTTGCGACTTGAACGAAAACTTGAACTTTTGCTTGGGTGTACGGTCGGCATGACGAATAACACAAACCTGCCCTTTTAGCATCCATTTTTGTTGCTTCTCCTCGGTAGAAGCAATTGTCAGAGTCTCTTTATTTCTCTTACTGCGGTCTTTCTTGGCCTGCAAGAACAATTGTCGCAAGATGCGGGCGCAGTTGTCATAGTAGTCTTTGTTGTCCTTCACAAAAGAAAAACCATTAACATCAATGACATATGACTTGCCATTAACTCTGAGCAGATCAAAACCACAGATGGTCTGCTCAAAAACTTCTGAAATTTTAGATGCAATTTTGACCTCATCCTCGGACAATTTTGTAACAAATCTTATCTCCTTGCCGTAGGTGTTTCTGCGGACAATACCGTCAACTACAGGAGACTTGCGCGTTTCAGCATGACAAAAATGCCTGCCAACTGTATACGCCTTGACGTCCTCAAAATTGTCAGTATCCATAAACTTTTCGTAAATGTAGGAGCCGTTGGTTCGGGGGTTGATTAAGTCAGGGTCGTACTCAGACGACTTGTTTCCAACCTTGCGAAACAATCGGCGACCACCTCCACCAGAACTAGAGTGGTAGTAAACGTAAACATTGTGATCTTCACCATCCACAGGCTTCTCGACAAACGGCTTGGTGATTGTCGTTCCATCCTCGAGGCGGAGGGTGTCCTGGTCAACCATCTCAAACTTGGGTTCTGACTCGTGGGTTACCTCTACGCCATGTGACCTAAGTTTTTGGAGGAGTTTGTCCTCGACTCTCGGGCCGCCGTCACGAGAGATAACAACACGTTCTGGCGTAGGCACGCCGTTGGCCTGCAACATGCGCAGCACAATGCGGCGGTCCCAAAGACCTTTTTGAATTTCAAGATCATTCACCACATAAGGCTTACGCAGCTCCACATAGTCAATTGCTTTTTGTAGGGGGAAACCGGTAGAAAAAAAAGAAATGAGAAAGTCGCATGTCGGCCAATTTTCAATAGCTATAAAAATAAAAAAAATTAAAAAAAAGTTAGAAATCGAATAATTAATCAAAATAAAGTTTTTTGCGATGAGATTCGGTGACACATTTGCAACCGTCAAAAATGAAAAATAGAAAAAAAAATTTAAATCTTTGACCGCAACGAAGGGGGAAGCTAAAGACCCAGTGATTTTAATCCAGGCTTTTTCACAAAAACTTTTGAAAAAAAAAAAGGATAGAAAATAAAAAAGGGGGTGGCAACTCTTACTTACATTCATCAAGAATGACCTTGTCGCCAAAAATGACAGTCTCAAATTCGCCGTGCTCGATGAGTTTATTCAGAATGTGTTTGCAGGGTTTGCTGCGTGCCTTTGAGTCCATAGCACAAACTCCAATCTTGCCAATTTTTGGCAGAGAGTTGAGATCAAAGTTGCGAGCTGAAGAAAAGGAGCTTGAACGCTTGTGCGTAGAGTGCAAGGATATAGTGGGTACATCGTGATTACTGGGCGAAGCTGACGACGGTGATGACGATAGCGCGTCAAAAGATGTTAGCAGGGGCGACATCTGATGCGAAGTGGAGTTGCTGAAGGCAGTTCTGAGTGAGTTAACTGATGAAGCAATCAGCGATGGCGAGTTAGTGATCTTGGCTGAAGGGATGTCTATTGACGTGGAGGGCGTCGGGTGTTCCTGGGGATTGGCGGGTGGGCGGCTTGTTGATTGGGATCTGACGGAAGATATGGAAGTATACGAGGGCCTAGCAGGAGCTCGTTGCTGTTGGTTTTGATTCTGATTTTGCATTAGGAGGGAATGAGATTATTTAAATATAGATATATCGAGGCTGAAAAAGAAAAAGAAGCAAAGATGAAAAGAAAAAAAAAAAAATTTAAAAAGTTTTGAAGGTAAAAATCTTTTTTTTAACTTTTTCTTTCTTTCTTTTGCCATTTGCCCTTTTTTGGGAATTTTTTTTTTTTTTGTTTTTTCTTGTTGCCTCGAGGCCCGTTGTAGTTGCATCTGTGCTCTTTTCGTCCTGCAGGTAAATAGATCACGTCTAATAGATTGCGACACGTGTGGCCGTTGATAGGATATCGCAACCAACAATGGTGCAAATAGAGGCAGTGGAAGTAACGGCAGTCGGGTCGGCGGGCGTTGCAATCGCTGCTGTCTGCGGGAAATGTTACCTGTGACTTGTATCGCCGCCGAGAACAAACGACAGGGTCGACAAAGATTTGCAGATGAGATGAGCACACAAAGATGTAAGTCCTTGATCTAATGTATTAAAAATATTTTGAAAAAAATTTCATGATATTGAACCTTCTTAATATGTTTCAATGGTACATGAATTGGACTATAGATCGCTTTGATTGTTCTCGAAATTTTGTGATTTTTTTTTTTCCTCCTACTATAACGCACGTCCCTTAAAAAAATAATGCATTGTCTCCGCGATGCCTTCGTGCAAGACGTGGATTGGGTTGATTTTAGCCACATAATTGCTTTCTTGCACTACGATTCTGTCTGTTGTTTCCGCCCGCCATCGAAACGCATGATCTCCCAACTCGTCGCCCGCATCGCCCTCATAAATGTATCGATACTGTGCGCCTGACAAACCAGCCAGTGTGTAGTTTGTGTGGTATGCGTCGGGGTTCTTGCCCGGCTTGTCGCGCAGACCGCCAGCCATTGACTGACAACAATACAAAGTATAGTTTTGCAGCGCCGTGCGATCCCAAAGATTGTGGTACGACACAATGTTCTCAATCAGTGCCCAACAACCGCCGACCCAGTGGTTGTAGCAGCCATCAACAAGCTTGTTTGTGCGCCCAGAAAAGCCACCTTCCGGCTGGTGCTGGCGTCGCGACAGCCAACAAATCAGCTTGTTGATGTTTATATGCTTAGGAACCTCCTTAGGCGGAGAGAGAATGCAGAGCGAAGCAAGTGCGCAAAACGCATAGCCACCATGTGCTTCAAGACCAGGTACTCCGCTAAACCCACCCTCGTACGTCTGACAGCGAGTCAGATAGCTAGCTGTATTATCGACCAGTTCTGGAGTTAGGATATTTAGCAGCGATGCAATGGCCAGTGCGCAATAGACCGAGCGCGTGTCGCACTCACCGCCAATATGCATTTTGAAAGAGCCGTCCGGCTGCTTGATTCGAAGAAGCCAATTGTAGATGGCTTGGCGGTCAAGCTTTGCCCAGGCTTCCTCATCTCCAGAAATGGCCAAAGCATTGATACTGGCGTATGAAGCTGCGAGGTGGCCGATCTGACCATGGCCGCCGCCAATGCCACCCTCTGGTGAAACACAGGCGAGAATGGTCGACGCAATGCGCTTACCGTAGACCTTCTGCACATTTTCATCACCCAAAAGCATCATGGCATTCGTTGCCCAATACACGCACCAAGGGCGTGAGGCATCAAGGGAGACAAAACCTGCAGGGAGCGGACCGAGCATTTTTTTTAAATACGCAAGGTGCTTCTCTTTGAGCAGGTTCCTGGTCTCTGGGTTTTCGGAAGCACCAACAAGCAGCTTGAGAACAGCATCCTCAGTTTCCTCCTGATCAAGGGTAGAGTCTGTGTTGATGTCATCCTTGATCTGGTTCTTGTAAATAGGGATGTTTAGAGATTCTGAAATTGATGTGGACTCCATTTTTTTGACGAGAGAGTTCTTGAGGATGTGATGGACAAATGAAGTAGTATTTTTGCCAGGAATTTGTGATGATGAAGATGACATTTTGACTCTTCTTCTGGACCTTCTGGAGACTTTTATAGGAATTGGTTTCAGTGGTTTGGATCTTTTCACAGATGTGGCATGGCTTTGGGGGGAAAGATTATTTCCATTCATTCACCCAAAAACGGAATAGAAAAATTCAGGGGAGTCGCAGAGACAAAAAAGTAAATAAAAGTAAATGACAATATGTAAAACAGGTCCGAATGTATGCCAGTCAGTACCGAGTATGCTAGAGCAAACAGAATAAATTATAGATGGTAAGTAAAGAAGTTACTGGTGTGTAAGCCGGAGGTTCCAGTGAAGAGGATGAGAAATCAAGTGGTTAGGGCAGGTTCTTTCTTGAAGGGGCCCAAAGACATCGTGTGTTATTCCTTTCTAACAGACGACTTCAAGCTTTTTGGCTAACAGAACCAAGCGCTACCGTTAGACTGACTGACTTTCTTTTTTCTCTTAACCAAGGCCTTATGGAAGACTATAAGGTATGTGGTGTTTGTTTAATTTCCACATTTTCTTTCTACTTTTAACACCCTCTTTGTATTCCATTTTGTTTTTAGACACTTAGTTCTCAGGCCCTTTACCTAAACGCGACGGGTAAGGCTCCAGAGGCCCTGAAAGTTATTAAAGCAGCTGCACTGCAACTCAACGCTAGGCTAGATGAGCATAGTACAAGTAAGTCTGTAAGGTCGGCACTTTTGCGAGACTTAAAGGAAACTCTTGCAGTTTATGAGGATCTCAAAGCCAACAGACTTGATCTTCAGCGACGGATTGAGTACATCTCGTCTAACATAAATAATCACATGTTTTACCCTTGGTGGTCTAGTGACGGAAATGATGTCTGTATAAATTTCGGTTGCGTGGGTGACTCTGTAACGAAGACGCCTGCGCAATTTGAAGACCCTGATGGTCTTCCGTTATTATCACAGAAGCAACTCAAAATCTTCAACAATTGGGAGCGCCCACAGCAGGCCCTTGGCACCCCTGACTTATCTATGTCGGATAGTGGAGCAGAGACGCTATGCCAGGACTCTCTTGAAGACTGCTCATTTGTGGCGTCGTTGCTGTCAATTTATTTTTATGAAAAACGCATCGGCTGCTCGCTACTCAAACGCAACATTTTTCCACAGGATGCGAAAGGTAATCCAATTGTGTCTCCGTCAGGCAAATATTGGGTACGTTTAAACGTCAATGGCACTACTCGAAAGGTTGTTGTAGATGACCGTCTTCCTGCGCCAAAAAACCCACGTACACATAGTCTGTTTGTGCGCTCCGCCAGTAATCCTGGTCTACTGTGGCCGGCAATTATGGAGAAAGCTTATCTCAAGATTATGGGCGGGTATGACTTTCTCGGCTCGTACTCGGCTTGCGACACGTATGCACTTTGTTCATGGATTCCAGAAGTACTGTTTATTAATGGTTACCTACAAGAGCCAAACGCATCGCGAGATGCGCTCTGGCGAAAAATGTACCGCCCGTTCGTTGAAGGCAACGTCATGATTTGCATTGGTACGGGTAAAATGTCGCGAGCAGAATCTGAGGCTTACGGGTTAATCAGTGACCACGATTACACGGTTATGGACTTGCGCGAGGTCGAGCTTCCCGGGGGACGTGGGCGCCGGCGCATTGTGCAGGTTAAAAATCCCTGGCTCAGTGAGGCACAACCTGCAGATCAGAAACTTGGTTCAATTAAAATTCCGACTAGTGAAGCCCCTGAAGCACTTTATGGTAGCTTCTGGGTCAATTTTGATTCACTCTGCTTGCGATTTAGTTCTATCTACTTTAATTGGAACCACAAGCAACTGTTCAAACATAAGACAAGTACCAATTTTTTATGGAGTACAGAGTCGATCGAGTTCTCTAACAGGTCGCGTTCGTACCACATGAACCCTCAATTCAGTCTTAGCAACAAAGAAAACACAAGCGAAAATGTTGTTTGGCTGCTTTTAAGTCGACATATCATTGACAGAGCTTCGCCGTCGGGATACGTGTCACTCAACATCTATGATGCAAATGGCTACAGAGTGTACCTCCCCGATGAGTTTCCTTGTTTTGAGAAAGGCACGTTTTTGAATACTTTGCACTATCTACTAAAAGTGAATGTTCCTGCAAAGACAGTGTATACTGTTGTCACAAGCGCAAATGAGTTCACAGACAGCGACTCTGTGAATGATTTAGGCAATAGCAGCAGGCGGCACTCATCGTTGCGGTTCAGTCTAATGGCTTATTCGCTGTTACCGATATTTCTCACTAAAGCACGCGAGGAACTCCCACATAAATTGTCCGTCGATGGTAGCTGGAGCAAGATCGACAATACGTGCGGTGGATCATGGGCCAACGACAGTTATCTCAATAATCCGCGGTTTATGCTTACAGTGACTCACGAGTTTCCTGTTGAAAACTTTAAACTGGTGGTCTCGTCAGATTCAGGTCACCCGATCAACTACCGTTTTTACATGGCAGACGATGTACAGTTGCGCAACCCACAGAAGATGCGTGTACTTGGCACAAGTGGTGAGTATCGTATTGGAAGTATCATGTCTAAATCTATGATCACGCTGAAACCATTGAAATATCTTATTATTGTGTCTATGTTTGAGCCCAACATTGAGGGTTCGTTTACAATTCTCGGCCGCGGTAGCGGTAAGTTTGAACTTACAAGGCTTCCCGGAATCAATGCAGGATTGTTCAAGCGCATAATCCAGCTTGACTGGAGAGGGGGCTCGCGACGCAAGGCTCAATTTCAAGTTAATTACCCCGCGACAGCCAACTTCCGCACACAGACAAAATTTAGTGAAGACAAAGAAGCGGTCACAGCTAGCTCTGCCGCCACGGGTAAAGTCGCATTCTACCGACCTCATATGCGTGTAAGCGTTTTTGAATTGTTATCGAACCGGCTTCTTTATACAAATAATGAATTCACAGATCACCCATTTGGGGTGTATCTCGATGGTGTGCAGTTGCAACCTGGCACTATCTACGTGTGCCTTATTGAGCGCATGGAGTGCGGTGAAGGGTCATTTGAAATTGAGACCTACTCGACTAGCCCAGTACTATTTACAGAGACAGACGAAGAGCAATAAGAAGAAGTTGCATATATGAATCATCAAATAACTGCATTAGATATTATTCTTACATTTTTTGGTTTGTGAAGCTCGATTTGAGTACCCCATTTATTTAGTCCCCATAAGATTTTTGTTTTTCTCGACAAACCTTTATTCACCAACACATGGTATTCATTGAACAACTCAAAACTTTGTCTCAAGTCGACAAACAAGAGAATTACGAGAGCGTAAAAATTTTGTAAACCTTGTATACTAATGTTTACTTGATAAAGTCCTATAGAGTTAGAAACACTGGTGAATAAGTCTAAATAAATGCCCTCTTCGCTCTTCCTTCAACAACTGAACAACAAACAACAATAAATTTATAATAAGAGAAACAATACAAAAAACAATATCTATTTGGCAGCCACTACGTGAAAAGAGTGTCTTCATCACGGAGATACTCGCCCACATCACCCTGTCTGAAAGTAATGATACCGGTCGGCTCCGATCTTCGTGTCTCAACGGTTGACTTTGCGGTCACACCAAAGCCAAGAGGGTGGTCATTCATAGAGTATACAATAACACCGGTGTGCTCTGGCACATCCTCGCTCATGCGGCCAACGTGCGCCTTGAGAACGTGGTTACCGTACAAGAAGGGCATCTCGCCGTTCTGCTTGATCCAGACCTTGAGCTTGGCGTTCTGTGCCAGCAGCTCAAGCGCCGTAATGTGCAGCCGGAACTTGCCGGTCTTAGTGAACTTGCCGATACAGGTGCCGAGCGACATCAGGTTGTGGCGGGCGACGCAGACGGCGTAACGCGCGATGTTCTCGCTCACGTAGTAGACGCGGTCCTTCTGGACACGGAAGCAGTAGGGCTCGTCCGCGCGGTTGATGAGATTGGCAATATTGCGGCCAATATAGTTGGCAAGCTTCTCAAATACGACCTTAGTCTCTTCTTCGGTTAATGGTCTCATGTTAATATGCGTATATGTGTGAGAATAGGTGTCTGTGAACGGGTAAGGTTATGTTGAAAAGTTTTGGGACAAAAAAATTTCAGGCTTAGAGGGAACGAGAAAAATCAGGGTTTGGTGAAAGGGTTGGGAGGAATAAAATTTTTTTGTTCAAAGTTGGCAGCACAAAATTCATCACAGCCATTGGAACTCAGAATCTTTTCTTAATAGACTAGATTCCCCCTACGAACATATCCAAAGAATAACAAAAATGACTGGTGAAAACAACGCTGGCAATAAAAACGACAGATACAAGCAGAAGGGAAAGTGGAGTAGACCACGCGCCAACGACAGCCGCAACTCGAAGAAGCGCAAGTTTGAGAAAAAGTCCGAGGAGGTCAAGGCCAAGCGGTTGAACCGCAACATTGAAGACGCAGACACTGCCGAAGGAAAGGAGACCCGCCAACCATTTGAAGGCTCTGGCGAACCGCGCCGACCGAAGCGTAAGGTTGCGTGCTTGATTGGCTACTGCGGCACCGGCTACCATGGCATGCAAGTCAACCCGCCTGAAAAGACTATCGAGGGCGACCTTTTTTCGGCTTTTGTCGCTGCTGGCGCCGTGTCCAAGGACAATGCCAACGATCCCAAGAAATCTTCATTTATGCGGGCTGCACGTACTGACAAGGGTGTGCACGCCGCTGGCAATATTGTTTCACTCAAACTTATTATCGAAGACGAAGACATTGTCGAAAAAATCAACGCCAACCTACCCGACCAAATCCGCCTGTGGGGTATTACACGCACCAACAAGGCCTTTGAGTGCCGCAAAATGTGTGGCAGCCGTATCTACGAGTATTTGATTCCGAGTTATGCGTTTCTGCCGCCTAAGCCCGAGAGCGCGCTTGCGCAGCGTATTCGCGAAGCAAACTCAGAAAACCCGGAGGCCGGCGCGTACGCGCGTGCAGATCCTGTAGGCGAGGAGTTTTGGGCAAATGTGCGAAGACAGCTTGCTGAAGCCGGCGTTAGTGAGGACGACTTGAAGCGCACTCAGAAGATTGCAGAAGACCAGGAGCTCGAGGATGTTAAGAAGCGCCGTGCTGGCCAGGTCGAGAAACAGGAAAAGAAGGAAGGTGAGACTGCCTCTGCTGAGGGTCCCGAAAGTGTTGAAGGTGTTGCTGCTCCTGATGCTGAAAAGCCTGAGACTGAGAAGCTCTCCGTTCTTTTTAAGAAAATTCGCACAATCGAAAACGCCGCGCGCCGCTCATTCCGTATTGACGAAAAGCGACTTGAGGAGATCCGCACTGCATTCCGTGTATACGAGGGTGGTCACAACTTTCACAATTTTACCATCGGCAAGGACTTTAACGATGCAAGTGCACAGCGTTATATGAAGTCTCTGACAGTGTCGGAGCCATTTATTATCAACAACACCGAGTGGCTCTCAATTAAGATTCACGGCCAAAGTTTCATGTTGCACCAGATCCGTAAGATGGTGGCGATGGTGGCGCTTGTCGTGCGTACAGGCTGCCCTCTTGATCGCATCACGCAGGCCTTTAACAAGCCCCGTATTAATATTCCTAAAGCCCCAAGTCTGGGTCTTCTGCTTGAACAGCCTGTCTATGATGCGTACAACACGCGTCTAGGCGGATTTGGTTACGAGGGCATCAGCTTTGACAAGTACAAGGAGCAGGTTGAGGCGTTCAAATTTAAGCACATTTACGACAAAATCTACACCGAGGAGGCCAAAGAGAACGTGTTCCATGGTTTCTTTGCATTTATTGATAGTTTCCGTGGTGACCCCATCTTTGATTACCTGACGGCTCGTGGTATCACCGATAGACCCGCTCAGAAGAAGGGCAATAGAGAATCGGCTAAAGATAAGTCTGCTGAGGGTGAGGCGGAAGTTGAAGAGGCTGAGTTTGTAGGTGATGAGGAAGACGCGGAAGATGCAATTGCGTTGAAAAACCTGAAGGCTGAGGATCTTGAGGGTTAGGCTATACTGTATTTACATTAAATGTGTTTTCTTTTTCAAGAACACAGTTTACCTAGACACATGCTGATTTTCTTATGAAGTAAACTGAATTTTTAGAATCTAAATCTTGTTTTGAGAAGAAAAAAAATTAACTGTAAATTTTCATAGTTATACTGCCAATTTTCAGTAAATGTCAGTTGTGTTTAGTTTTCTCAGCAAAAAAGTTTAAACTTGTGATAAGACTCATATGATCAACTGTAGCATGTTAGCTGTTTAAATTCACCAGATCCGTCTATCTCCAGTAAAATTGAAGCCATATTATTTTTGCACCAAATGCAGCAATTAAACCAAAAAGAGGTTGTTAAATAAAAAATGTGTTAACGCAAACATTGTATGGGCGCCACAAGAAAAAGTTTTTAAAAAACCGACAAAATTTAAATGTGTGCTTTAATTTTTTTTTGGCTAGAAGGCAAGTTGTGGAGTAGCAGGGAACTCTAAAATGGCGGGGGCGGCACGGCTGAAAAAACCTGTGGACACACAACTGTACATGAATCTTGAGAACCCAAAAAAAAAAAGTTTAAAAGCTAACGACTGAAAAAAGACTTGTGTCCGAGGTATCTACTCGCCAGTTATCCATATAAATATCTCTAAAAAAAACTTTACAAATGAATGGTATGAAACATGAACAAAATTAAAAACAACGACAGAAATTGAATTATGTACAACCAAATCTTTTTGCTTTTGAAAAGAAGACTCATTTTATTTCAGAACTGTTGTCTGGTCAGTTGGTCTAGATTTAACATTATAGAGTACGGGGACAGAACACTTTTGATTTGGTTTGACTGCATCTTTTAAATTTAACTGTTTGGCTAGTAAATATTTTAGGGAATTTTTCTTTTCTTGTTTTATCGGCTAATTTTCTTGAGCGACTCAGATACCAACAAATAGAAAAACAAATAGAAAATGTACAGCTCCATCGTTAATTTGCACACAGCTTAGTTGTTAAAAAATTTGTGCTTTTTTTTCTTAATAACAACAAAGAAAATAAATCCTGTTTTAAGCACTCGTTCTAAATTAAAGGTGGTATGCGCTTTGGAACGTTTTAAGTACTAGATTGTGTAAGACATCTAATTTACAACCACATCTTTCACGTTTTACAATTCTTTTCATGCTTGATAAAATGATTAATTGAAACTACAAGCTTTTTAAGCATTTGTTTTTTACTGACGAGACTATTGCAGCTATGAAAAAAACAAAAATTAAATGAAAATTTACAGGAGAACCTTTTTTAAAAAACAATCTACTGTTGACGGGCATCTGCGATTCAAATCAATTTTTTTTGGTCTAAGTAGAGCATTATTGAATGATCTTGTAGCTCTTGAAAAAGTTACTATCATAGTATTTTGATGCAGAGCTCCAATTTACACAAGCATTGGTAAGCGCGCTGTTGATAGCTAGTCGTGTTTTCATAAGATGTTTGTTTTAGTTTTTATAAGTGAGCAGTTTCAGAATAACAATTTGTTTGTTTTAGTGTTTTCTTTCAAGCTCAAATTAGTTTTGTAGAAACTTCAAATAAAAGTATATGGTACTAAATTAATTGAAAATAGATTACATTATGGGCAAAGAATTGACTTTTCTTAAGAGGACTGGTTACTTAGTATAGGTTGAAAAGAACTAACTAACGACAACAAAATTGCTTTTTTATGAGACAAAAGCATCTAGACTTTAAGCAACCTATAGCTTTTGTTTACTACAATTCACAAAAGTGGGGATACAAAAAAAAAATCTAACAGGGAGAGTAAACAAACTCGGTTCTTGCGACAAACTCAACAAACTTGTATATTTTTAGAATTCAAGTTAATGGTTATCGATTAACAACGCTCGAAAATTACAACTCAACAAAATTGTAATTCTAGAAGCTAAAGATAAAATTTTAGACAAATCAAACACGTTAGAGCACTTATCAATAAACAAATCATAACACCAGTTTAAACTTTGTAATATGAATGAGTATTCTTTTTAACTCACCACTAATTTTTACCTGCTTCAACTGTTAATATCCTTATGAACACAATGGCCACTATCTATCTAGATCTAGTTATTAGTAATTCTTATTCTGACTTGAATTTTTTTCTGTAATTTTCCACCAAATTACAATCGAAGTTTCACTAATAAAAATTTTTTTTGTTACAAACAAGCAATTCATGTTCCGAAAAAGTGCAGATCACCAATCAGAATTAGTTCTCAATTTTTTGTTGGCCACAGATAGGACAAAAAAGGGTATGGGTTTCGGTAGTAAAATTCTTTAAAAGTGACAGTTAAAACACAAGTTTTAAGCCATCAAAGTTACTTATAATAAAACTATGAAAGTATTTATGTAATTGATATATGGAGCCTGCTTAAGTTTGTAAATATGATGTAATAAGAAAACAGTTACAAAAAGTCCAAATATCATTTCTCCGCAATTTCTGTTTTTTTTCAAGCTCAAAGTAGATTTGAACCCTTTTTCAAAATCATTTATTTTATAACTTAAAGCAATTAAGTAGACAACAATAGTCTTAGCTTTTTTTGGTGTTGTAAAAGTCATGTAGTGTACTTTTTGATTCTCCGCTGTTACAATTTTGAGTTATGGCACAAAAATTAACCTTTTAGTAAAATTTTTAGTACGCCAGCACACTGACAGTGTGTGGAAAAATTTAAAAAAAAAAAGTTACAACCGAGGAACCAAATTTATTTAAACTTTCAGTGCCGAGAAAGAATTCATGTACACACACACACACTCAAACCTATTCAATTCGGCACTTTTATTTTTGGAGGGGGAAGTAAATTTTATGGGCGAAAGATAAAAAACGGAAGTATACCCACCAAACCAAGATCTAAAAAAAAGCTTTCTTTTCGACATGACTACAAAGCAAGTTTATAACCCCTCCTTCCTCAGGAGACAATCCCTTTTTTTTCTAATTTTTAGAGCTACAATTCAATTGTCAATAAAGTTGAATCTCACCAATATTATTGTCAAGTCCAAAAGAGCCAATGAAAGATTTTATTAATAGACAACGTATTTTAAAGTGGTAAGCAAATATTACGTTTACTGTTTAGCTCGGCTGTAGATGAGATAGAAAAGATAATTTTAGATGGGGTTGATGTTGATTAGGAAAATAGATCTAACGTGGGGCTCACAAAAAATTGGCTACTTTAGTAATCCACAAAAAATAGAATCCTTTTTACTGATTCGCAATCAATGCTAAAACCTTCTTATTGGCTTTTTATATAGTGTATTTACTAAATATGGTTATAGGGTTTTTCAAATTGATATAACAGAATCTAAAACCGCGGATTTTGTTGGAATAAATCTCATTAGTAGGCTTTTTGAAAAAAAAAATAAAAACTGATTTATCCAAACAAATGGAATAATCAGTTAACAATTTTAAACAAAAGTTAACATGTAAGAATTAACTAGAAACAGTACTGATCAGCCATTTTCAAGATTTTTTTATAATGTCAGTGGGGTATCATTAACTGCTCTAGAAATAAATCTATCAAATTGAATTAAAATAATTTCTTTAGTTTTGCAAAAGCCAGTTTGTTGACTACCCTGTTTTTGGATGTTAATATATTCATTTTGTAAATCTAAATTTTTTTTATTTCTGAGCACTAATGTTTTTGTTAAATCATCTACTCAAATTGATAACATTGCCATCAGTATTGGTACCCTTATAGATAATTATTGAAGTCATGGGCAGAGTGGTCTTTTTTCAGTTTTGGGGATTGTAGATTCATAATCACAAAAGGGACCAAACTACCAACAACCGTCGAGACACACACAAAAAAAAAACAATGTCAATTCTAGAACTCTCAGCCTGCAACCATAGCATAAGAGTTAATCCCTCAAACATGAGTTACAAAAGTTTGCGGCAAAATCTGAAAAGATTTTGAAGACTTCAAAATATTGATGTAAAGCAGACAGCTCACAGGCATTACTGGAATGTCAAAAAAAAAAGGTCTGGTTTTTTACTAATTTTTTTTGTCACAGAAAGAGCAATTTAATTTTAGTTTTGTTAACAAAAAATTTAACTCTTAAAAATGTGTGCCTTTTCTGGTTTTTTTTTTTTAGTACAGTAACCATGCCTCTGATAATTATTTGAACTTCTAAAGCACCAGAAGTATCCAGAGTCTAGTGCAACTTGTAACATACCGGTATTTACAGGCACTGAAACTTGAAAAAACTGACCCTTCTTGTCATTAACAGCAAGACGATTCTCAATTTCCTTCTCTCTTTTAGTAAAAAAATTTTATAAACAGGAATTTGTCTTACCAAAAAATCATTAAATTGTTCTAATATCAAAAAGTTTTACACACAAAACACACTGGCATTAAAATTTCAAAAAAGACATGAATTCAAAAACATTTGTCTCTATGGGACTCTTAAAGTAGCGCTTTCAGCGCGAATATTTGGTCTCTGCCACTAGATGGTGCCGGAATCCTCATGAATTGCTCCATGTGTCAAGGGAAACCTGAGGTGCATAAAATCCGGTAGGCCGATACCAGAAATTGACAGTCAGTAAAATTTCAGCAAGCTGCTTGAATCAGACGAACCATCAGCAAAGAAGTCACATTTTTAAATTTAAGAACTTAACTACTCCTCCGATGCCGTTCTTGGTTTCAAGTTGGATTTTTGGATCAAGCTCCGGATGTCTTTTTTGTTAAACAACGCGCTTTTCAGGATGTAGAAATCACGCTTTGTGTGTGTAACTTTTTGATATAAGGACCATAAATAGATTTTTATCTATGTAACAAAAACTGTTCTGATACATACTCTCAAGAGAAAGGGATTTTTCTAGATTTATCCACTCAAGCTTGGGATTTTGAAAGCTGATTAAAGTGATTTTTAGATGTTCACAGCTACAGAGTCGTCGTGTTCAGGGAATAATTTTATTAACTCCATAATGCTTTAGATGGCAATAGTGAGTGCCTATTTCAAAAATCATGTAGATGAAAAAAATTCAAGACATGAACTTTTTAGACATGTTTTTTTTTGGCAACTAAAACGAAGCAAAACTTGAACTCCACTGTTTTGATAGTCAAAGACCTCAAAGATATCTACTCTTTTTTTACAAATACTTTAATCTAAAATTATAAAATTGAGTTATAAGTAGTGAAATTATACGGTGTTGAGTTACAAAAATTATTTGGTGAATCATTAATACTTTTTTTTTTCCCTTTGGGTTGTTTAGTGGGGTTTTGTTTGTAGACAGGCCACGGAAACCCTTTTTTTTTTCTTTTCTCTTTCATTTATTAAAATGAATAGAGTTTTAAGTTTTCTAAAATAAATGAAGAAATTTGTTTGTTATTTTTGTGAACAAATTCTTGTTATTGTTCTTGCCACTGTTACTCCACAATTTGTTAATTTTATGTCATCTACAGTAAAAATAAAAATACCTTCTTCAGTTTTGATCAGCCAGGCGATCGTTGGTCAACAATAACGGTGTTAAAATTGAAAGGTTTTTTTTTTAAAAAAAAAGTACTAACGAAGGAGAAGCAATGATAAAATGTGTTAAAAAAGGGTATGAATCACAATTCTGTATTTTCAATGCCAAACTTATTGTTTTCAACCGTTGTTTTTAAACTTATTCGTTGTCTATAACTACCGTTTAACAACTTTTGTCTCCTCCTTCAAAGATTTTTTAAATTTCATTTCCCCGCTGCCAACCGCCGAAAAAAGCAAAGCAAAACAAAAAAAAAGAAGAAAACAATTGACCTCTGAATCATTTTTAATCTTTTTTTTATCGCCAGTACATTCATCGCTATCAGAATTATTAACATTTACTATCGTAATTATTACCTTTAGTACGACAAACAACATTAGTTGTATTTAAAATAAAAAGTTTTCTTTTCTTTTTATTTGCATCACTTAGCCTTAACCTAAAGTCTTAAAACTATG
Source organism: Geotrichum citri-aurantii (assembly GCA_030463015.1). Classification (NCBI taxonomy): domain Eukaryota; kingdom Fungi; phylum Ascomycota; class Dipodascomycetes; order Dipodascales; family Dipodascaceae; genus Geotrichum; species Geotrichum citri-aurantii. The sequence continues at coordinate 23,162 of JAKVQX010000059.1, forward strand.
TTTATTCTGTACTCAATTATTTCCTCTTAAGCCAAGATCTCTGATTTTCAAACACTAAAACTTCCCCCCATCAAAATGTTTCGGCTTGCCCCTAACAGAAGATTTCTCCGCTGAACATCTTGAAGATTTTTTAAAAGACGGTTTTTTTTTTTTTTTTTAGTATAAAAAGACCTCCAATGTTCTCTTATTCAAGTTTTATTTTTTTTCATCTACACAGTCACACAACTAAACACAATGACAAAAGAAACCAGCCCTCCCTCTAGCATTGGAAAAAATGCTAATAATATTGAATACATTGAAGTAGCCGACCCAAATCCCTCTAAGCTTGAGGAACCCAATATCCGCGACGAAAATGGTAACGTCAAAGCCGCCGCCGAGATCTGGCCCCACATCGACAACGACAAGCTTCTCAGAAAGCTCGACTGGCATGTAATTCCTATGATTACATTACTTTATTTTATGTCTTATCTTGACAGAACTAATATTGGTAACGCCGCTATCGAGGGTCTTGTTGCTGACCTGAAACTCACTGGCAATAAGTTCAACCTTTGTCTCACGGTCTTTTTTATTACCTACGCGTTTTTTGAAGTTCCTTCGAATATGATTCTTAAAAAGGTTCGTCCATCTATTTGGCTTCCTTCTATTGTATTTGCTTGGGGCATCGTCATGACCCTTATGGGAATTGTTCAAAGTTACCATGGTTTACTTATTGCCAGAATTTTCTTGGGTGTAACAGAGGCTGGTCTTTTCCCTGGTGTCGCCTACTATCTTACACAGTGGTTCCGTCGCGAGGAATTACAATTCCGCCAGGCCCTGTTTTACTCTGCGACTACTCTTGCAGGAGCTTTTTCCGGTTTGCTGGCTTTCGGTATTGCCAAAATGGACGGTGTGGGAAACCTTGCCGGCTGGCGATGGATCTTTATTCTTGAAGGCATTGCAACGGTCCTTGTCGCGACTTTTGCGTTCTGGGGCATGAATGATTACCCCCAAACTGCGAAGTTTCTCACTGAGGAAGAGCGTGCATACCTTCTGCACAAGCTTAAATACGATGCCAATTCGTCTAAAGTTACTAGTTCTAATGCTTTAGATACCAATGAAGATGGGCTGCCCGATATTGGCAATCAACCCGAGTGCGATGAGCAAGGCTCTCGCTATTTTAAGCAAGCATTCACTGACTGGCAGGTGTACATGTCTATTATCATGTTTTGGGCCAGTGTTATTCCTTCTTACGCCATCTCTATGTTCTTGCCCACCATTCTCAGCTCACTTGGTTTTACGCGCACCAAATCACAACTGCTCACCGTTCCTATCTACTCAATCGCCGCCATTTCTTGTGTTGTTCAGGCCAAATTTTCTGATCGCCTAGGTAAACGTTCACCATTTATTATTGGTAACTTTTTAATTATGACGATAGGCTTCGCCACTATTCTTGGTCTCAATCCTGTGACAAAATCAATGTCTATTTACGGCAGCGTGTATATTATTGGCTTTGCCATGGCGCCTGCATTTCCTGGTATCATTGCGTGGCACGCAAATAATTTATCTGGTTCTTATAAGCGTGCCATTGCAATGGCATTCCAAATTGGCGTTGGTAACCTTGGTGGTGCGGTGGCTTCCAACATCTACCGCACTGCTGACGCACCCTATTATAAGCTTGGTCACGGCATTGCACTGGGCATGTGCTGTGCAGGTTTTTTGGGCGCGTTAGCCATGGTTGTGTGCTACAGCTTCAGCAACAAGCGTAAGATTAAGGACTGGAAATCTGGCAAGTTTGATAATTACACGATAGATGAGCTATCACAGCTAGGCGACAAGTCGCCTCTTTTCAAGTACAGATACTAAGGTTGCTTTAAAAAAGAACCTTATTTTTACTTCAAAAGATTTTGATGCCGTTTAATCTTTCTTTTTCTCTCTTTCTTCTCAATTTTATTCATCTATTTGTGGGTGTAAAATAGATTGATGAATGTGTTTTATTTTCTATCCATTTTTTTTTTTTTGGCTGTGTACCATCTCGCCTTTTTTGCAGAAAATAAATGTTTTGATGTAATGCTTTATTTTTTTGCGAAAGTTGTGAGAAAATTTAAAATTTTGAATTGATAATCATTTTATGGAACTTTTTCATAGTGAAGGCAAAAAAAAAATTACCCACTAGCGAATCATTAAACAATAATTTTAATTTTTTTTAAGCTCGATCACGGAAACTCGAGATCGCAGCTAAAAGAAAAGTCATAAAATTGCTAAAACTTGGCGGTTCAGTTCGGGGATTCGGAGGTTGTGTGAATAAGAAACATAAGATTATGAAGAATAGGGTTTGATTTTATAAGGCATATGAGGTTTTTAGAAAAGGCTAAAAAAGGCTTTATCTTTTAATTCGACAAAGAACCTGGGGTAATTAAAAATAAGGTTTTTCTTACGTATCACCAACCGATTTCGAAAGAAGAAAAGTGGGGGAGGAAACAAAAAAAAAAGTTGATGAACTTAAGTCATATCTATTATATTTTGCTGAATTTCCCCAGCTTTTTACCATAAAAATTTAATTTGAACCATTATTAAATTCTTTTATTTACATTGCTTGATATCTGAAGCGCTATGAAAAATGGTTTCTTTTATTAAAGGTCATGCACTTGATATTAAAATACTTCTAAAGCTTTGGTTAGCTATGTTGGCCTACCAACTCTCACTCTAATAAAAAAAAAAAAGAGAGAGTTTTAAAAACATTGGTTTTTTTCTAAGACATGTTGTTAAAACTACTGTTTATTTTTGCTCGCTTAAATGGCGTTTGGCTAATTAAAAGGTAACATTAAAAAGGGATACCTCTTTTTAGTTTTTTACTCATTCAGTGCCCACCACAGAAGCTACAGGATTTGACAAATAAGTTGAAATTACTCGAAAAATTAGTCGAAACATACACGTGTGAAGGTCGTGGTTTTACTTTTTTTTTATCTTAAGGCTAGGGTTGGTTTTAGTCTTTTTGCACCTTTGGTGGGGTTGTGGTTGTTGAGAGTCTCCTTTTTTTGAAAGCAATAATTAGCCGTGAAGCTTAGCTCTGCAATCTATGCTTCAGTTTCGGCTTTTTTTCCATTTTTGGAAAATATCCTCAGATCACTAAAATGATGTCTTTTTCTTCAATCCTTTTTAATACTTTTTCTAAAGATTAAAAAGGTTAAATTAAAAAAAACAAGTACACGATTCAATTAGAGATTTAAACTACTGAATGGCCATATTAAATTTTGAATTTAATGTAAAGTTATAGCACAGCATTAGACTTGCAATTATCTTCTTTTTTGTAACTTTTTTTTTTGGAGAGTCTTTTCAAAAACATTGAATTTACGCCTCACAAGCAATACCAGAAGGAACATTAATGCACTTGTTTTTCTGGGCACTACCAGTGACGTTAACGTTTTGCCATGTCCAGTTGGAACAAGAACCTGAGCCACAGAATAAGTAAAATTCAGTAGCGGTGCTTTGGACGGTGCCTTGAATATCCTTGAACTTGATATCAGAAACTGAAACACCATTTGTAGCCGTACCAGTGGGTCCACTGTTTAGGTAATCCTGCTGAATATCAATACCGTAGCCGGCAATGTTTGAAAGAGTAATGTTTTCATATGTAATATCAAAAACAGAACCAGTAGCCTCATATATAGTCTTGATGCGGACACCATTTTCGGAATCAACAATTTGAGAGTTCCGAACCAAAACATTACTAACAACATTCTCTTCACGGCCACCAATAGAGCCAATAGAAATGCCGTGACCACCAGAGCAATATCCGTTCTGGAAAGTAACAAATTTACCTCCCTTAACCGATAAACAGTCGTCCTGGTTGTAAACATGAGCATTATCAATAGTAATAAAAGAACCAGAAAAGATTTCAAAGCCATCAGTGTTGTGGCCGCCGTTGACCACGTCTCCAGCTCTATTATCAATCAAGATGTTGGACACCGCCAAGTTGTCAGACATAATTTTGAAAGTATGGGCCGGTGTGTTGAAGATCTGGAGACCATCGATATAGGAGTTTTGCAAGTTTTCAGCCAAAAACAGTTGAGGCTTAGTCTTGCCGCCGTTGGTTCCTAGACCATCCCACCAGCGCTCGCCACCACCGCTGATTCTTCCACCAGGAGCCTGTTTGACTACAATAGAGTCACCAGATACAGAAATAAGAGGGCCGTCCCACTCTTCGTAACCAAAAGAAGTGGTTCCAGAAAACAAGACGGTTGTGCCTTTATTCAGGCCTGTCAGATTTAGACTTTGACCCGCAGGAACTTCGATATTATCAAGAATAATAACTGAGCAAGAATTTTTACCGGCAATAACAGACTCGGCGTCTCTAAAAGTACAAACGCTGTCACAGGATTTATAGTTGGGGTTGATAGGGGCAGCTGCTGCCAAGCCGGCCATGGCAAAAATGATAGAATAAAGCATTGGGTTCAAATGAAATTTTTTGTGATAATATGAAAAGAAGCTTTTTAAAGTTTGGTGTTTTTTCAAATGTGTGTTTTATTTAGTTGAAGTTAAGAAATTTTTTGAATCAAGTCTGGAGGTTAAGCACTACTTATAGTAGTTCAGCTCGTGTAGTTGTTGTTGAAGATTACTAGTAAACTTACAAGTTATGATGTGAGCATTTCCTCTAGTAAAAAGTGGGGAATTCGATATTTGCTAGTTAACTACACATACTTACAAAGAGCTTTCATCTAAAAATTTCCAAAGATTTAACCATTTTTTTCATTCAACTGGCTCAGATTTTTGTTTGTTTGGTTTTGTTCATCATTGGCCCTTTTCATCTGTAACTTTGGATTTAAAAGCACACAAAGTACAAGCTTTTACTTTAATTTTTAGTTTTTTTAACTTTAAACTTTATTAATTTTAATAACAAATTTTGTGGGGGGTGCCTGTGGAGATGTCATTACCCCAACCTTTCTTTTATTCAGCTAAAACTTAACTTTAAACTATACAGTGTATCTTGATTCAAAGACTGAAACTAATGTTTTCATTTTTTAATACTATTACTGTTCAATGTTTTGACAGAAATTTCTACTCAAATGCCATTGGTCTTTGGCACTAATGTATTTCAAAAATTTTATCACCGAAATACCCCTCTCGCTGTCATGTTCTGTAATTTTTTCTTGTTTCCCCGTCGGATTTTGGGGGCTCGTAACAGTTAATGTAACACAAAGTCAGTTTCTATGAATTGTCTCTTAAAATTAATGAAACAAATTCATTTCTCTTTTTTAAAAAAATTTCGTGCTTGAATAGGTAAAGTTTAATAAATTTCTGATTGTAAAAGCCAAGTTATTTCCAAGTCCGAAAAAACCTTACTAACAAAAAGCTTAGATCACACAAGCCTATTTTAGAGCTAGGAAACTAAACAAAAGCAAATAAACTGGGGTTTTAAAACATTGAAAAGAGAAATAGCTTTAAGGAAACTGCAACTTTTGTTCAATAAATTCAAAATCTACCGGTGATTAGTTGGTATTGTGTTTTAGCCTTTCTGAAAAAAGAAAGAAAAAAAAAAGAGAAACCGGAAAATTCAACGAATGACTAGTGAAAAGAAACAGCTTAAGTTTGACAAGTGATGCGGCGTCTTAAGTGTTTTGATTTCTTTTTGGTATACAAATATTGTAATCAATATATTTTATAAAACCGCGGGGTAGATGCTCTTATCATTTGTTGGTAACGGGTTCTTTGTTTGGTTAACAGTGCTTAATTAAAAACCCCATAATTTTAAACGTTTCTTTTTTTATTTAATTTGTGGTTTCCATTCACAAATAAACAGATTATCATAAAAATTGAAAATTTGAAAGTGTTAATCTAATTTCAATACTTTAGGAAAGCCTCTCAGTGCATGGCCCCCACGCACTTTAACTTTTTTTGGGTTCATAACCTGTTGATTTATGACGTGTTGGAAATACTACGTCAAAATCAAAATTTAAATCTAATTGTCACAGCTAATTGAAAATATAATTAACTTTCGATTTGTAGTTAAACTAGCGCAAGGCTTTGAGGGCTCACTAGCAGCATCGAACAAAAAAAAAAAAAGGGAATTACGGTAGGGCAAATAGAAAAGGCTCTTTCGTCTGCACTAAAAATTTAGAACATGCCAAATCTCTTGTACATGAAATATTTAAAACCGACCGACACCCCCTCAGCAAGTTTTAGAGGTCAAGAATTGCTCACAGTATAAATATAGATTTTACTGGATAAAAAAGTAACACAAGTTTATTCTAGACACAGTTGACATGCAAGTGAATAGAGTCTGTGACGGTTGGAATATTATTGAAAACTACATTAAATGCAAACCAGCATGTGAGAATATTGTCTTTTTAAGCTTAGCTTCATTTTCATTTAGAAAAAACCAGGGCACTGATGGTAGAAGACGGAAATTCAGTTTATTGCCCTTACATCAAAATTTTTATAAAACGTAAAATGCTGAAACTTGGAATTCTCACAAAAAACAAATTGATTTAAATCAATTTTCTTTTGTAACAATATTGGTCTAACAAGCCAAATTATCAATGGCCTTTATCAATTTTATTGGTTTTATTTATTTCAATTTTTTTTGGCTAGTCTTCATTACTCATCCTACGAGATTTATTGAACTAATTGCTCTGATTTAATTTTATCAACAATGGATTAAGCTTTGTCCCCTCTAAATAACAATACTGCTTGTATGGTATTTGATACGCCTGTCGGCTAACTAGTCCGACGATAAACAAATACACTTGATGGGTTGTGTTTTTCGGACCAGCCTTAAGCCTTAGTTGTCAGTCTCCTTTATCCAACGCTAGTCGTTCCTCAAAAAGTAACCCTTGCCCTATGATGAGAAAATAGAATGTTTATTTCTGAGAAGCTTCCAGAGATCTTCTTAACCAACAGTTATTTTTATAGTATGATTAAGACCCCATCTAGAATTGTTTCTTACAACTATACTTGTATTGCTCAAAAATGTTTGTAAGTCTGTTCCAGTAGTTTTTTTTTGGTTTTTACAGCCAATCAGTTTAGTTTTGTTAATTATTTCTCTCTCAAAGTAATTCGTCTTTCAGTACAGAGAGACACAGTTAGCAAACGGTCCCCGCAAACTTTATCAAAAAAAAAAAAAAAAACCATAAAAGGTTTTTCACAATCAGATTCTGGAAAATCTTAAAAGCCTTCGAAGGGGAGCCTTAATGTGTAAATAGACCTTTAGTGCAAGTATAGAGAAAATTATATCAATTTTTGATATCCCTGAAACTTTGGGGGAAAGCCTGCTTTTACATGAATATTGAGCCACTCAAGAGACTAAGGCTAGCAAAGGCGAGCACAAGGTTTGGGCATGAGTGAACTCATTTTTTTTTCATTGTACAAGAATTTATAATCTCTACATAAAAACTTCCACCAAATCTAACATTGAAATGAAAAAAGAAACTGCGCATCTAATATCAAAAATCTTTGTTCTAGAAAGTATCAATTTTTAATCACCAAAAATGGTTTGACTTTAAAAAAATCGTTATCTCAATATCTGGTGGTGATGAACAATCCTACAGGTATCTAACAGATTTATATACACGCCAGTTCTGCAATCTTCAAATATTCGTTTTAAGCAAAAAGATTTTTGAGGCACCTAATTAGGTTAGATATGATTGATGCTATTTGAAAACACACCGTTCTCCAAATGATGCAGTTATAGAAATTTGAAATTTGGACAAAAAGGTAAACTATTCGAAGGCCAGTAAAATATTGAAAAGGCGTTGAAAACCCCAATGCTTCAAGTTTTCTTGTAAAATTTGACTTTCAAATGAGATGATTCTAAAAACCAAGTCAAAACTTACTAATTGAAAAAAGTTGGCCTATGTTAAAATCAAATTGAAAATACAAAGTTTTTTACATCAACCATTCCGAGTGAATATACAATATTATGTTTAAAAAACGAAATAAACGTCTGAAGTTAGCAAAACAAAAAGAAATAGGGAAATGAAAAAGTTTAAACGTTTTTCCTATGAATTTAAGAAGCGAGCTGTAGCAAATTTTTCAGTTTATTGAAAAGCTTTAATTGTGGCTTTATGTGGCGGTTTGTCAATAAAATTCTCTATCTTTAAAAAGTTGACCTCCCATACCAAGTAATTTGTACTGTACACATGTGCACAATGCTAAATTAAATTAGACTTTATAATTAGCACTCGAAGGTTTAAATTTCATCATTGCAACAAGTGTGTTTTGTCACCATTCAAAAAATTAGCACACTTTAATATGATTAGATTCAAAACTTGGAATTGATTAGATTAATTCTAATGTTTACTTATCGAGCCATGTATTAATTTTTCTCTTCCTGATAATCAATGTAGGAAAAAATGAATATACCGAAAAAAAAGCAGTTTTTACTATAGTTTCAAACCAAAAAAAAAAAAGCGAATATAAAACCAAACTGATTTTAAATCTAAAGGTAATTTTTATTTCGACACACTATGTGTTTGAAAAATAGGCATTTTTAAACTAGGTATAGTTATGAAATTTTTATCTAGTTGACTATTTACCATACCATTGAACTAATAAGAATGATAAAACTTTACTGAACGTTCTTTTTTTCCCTCCAAAGCAAGGTATTAAAACTGATAATGGTACTAAGTTTTGTAAAACAGCGACAAACTTTATATCTACATGTTTTGTAAAAAACAATTGAACCATTTGGATCAAAATCACGAAAAGAAAACAATTGTAACAAACGCTATAGTTTTAATTGGCAGACTAAATAAAAATTTTAGGTGAAAAAGGAACACATTTCACGGTGGCTTAAGCCACATCCAGAGTTGCCACAAAAATTTCAATCAAATAATTGAGTCTTGGTAAAAATCTACTTCGGCAGCCTTACAGTCCTGACAAATTCTGTAGATATAAAACTAGTAAAATTCCTCGACTATTTCAAAAACAACAACTCTTCTACTATCAAAATAAAACTAACAATAATTTAAACACTTTCACACAAAAAAAATGGCTCCTTCTGTTACTGACACTTCTCGTTCATCTTTTTCATCTCACCCAACTGCTTCTAAAGCCAAAGTTTCCTACACTGACTTTGACTTTGATGGTCTCACTATTTCTGATGATAAGACCAAACTCGATTTGGAAAACTACAGATACAAACATCTTCTTCCCAAGTTCCCAGATCTTGTGTGGGAACCTTTGGAAGTAGTCGAAGTTCCCAAAGACAAGGCACTTTTGGCTGATCCTAATGCCAACTATGCCAACTTGCTCAGAGACGCCACTTTTATAAGAAATATCAATCCTAAAATTGGTACTGAAATTGTTGGTGTTAAGCTCGGTGAACTTGACGATGTTCAAAAAAATGAGCTTGCTTTGCTTGTTGCAAAAAGAATTGTTGTATTTTTTCGCGACCAGGAAGATTTTGATATTCATCAGCAACTCAAATTTGGCAAATACTTTGGCCCCCTCCACAAACATCCTAGCACTGGAATTGTGAGCTATGATGGCGTTCATTACGATGGTTTGATAACTTTATGGACCGATGATCCCCGTCATTTTGGAGGCAACATACGCAACGCGTGGCACACTGATGCTTCTTTTGAGCTGCAACCTCCTGGATACGCTATCTTGAAAATCATTCAAAACCCTTCTAGTGGCGGTGATACCTACTGGTCTTCTGGCTATGCTCTTTATGATTCTCTTTCTGTAGGTTTTAGAACTTTTCTTGAGGGTCTTACAGCCGTTCATTCAGATGATGTACTAGCTCAAAATATCCAAAAAAAGCACAATCACGTTCGTCGTCCACCCATCAGCACTGAGCACCCCCTTATTAGAACTCACCCAGTCACAGGTTATAAGTCGGTTTTTTTCAGCAGAAGCTTCACAAAATACATTAAAGACATCCCCAAGTATGAGAGTGATTTAATTCTTGGCTATCTCTTTAATTTGGCTGAGAACCAACAGGCTTCCGTTAGATTCAAGTGGAACGAAAATGATGTTGCTATTTGGGACAATAGAGCTTCTTATCACAATCTTACCAGTGATTATGTCCCTGGAACAAGACACGGCATCAGAGTTACCCCAATTGCTGAAACCCCTTATTTTGATCCTAACAGTAAGAGCCAACAGGAAGACATTGAAGAGGAAGTGCGCCGTAGAAAAGATTTGAAAAAAGTTTAATAGGTATGTTAAATGAAGTAATAAATTTTTTAAAATAGTGACGTATTTGTGATAATTGACTTATTCTTCTAAAATACTCCTTTCGACCATTGCGTACAAAATACAAAAATGTGAAATAGTACAGAATATCTTTTATTTTATGTTTTCCTCCGAATTCAAGAAATCTTTTATCTTTTCTGATTTCGATAAAATGAAAAACATTTAATAACTTGAAGTTTACTGTATTAAAAAATGTCAACAATTTTTTCCTTTTAGCTTTTTAGCAAGATAGCCAAAAACGAGTTATGTACTGCAGTAAAGGCGCATCACCTTTTACTAAAAAGACCAAAAAAGTTTTAAAAAGATTTTGCTAGAATATTTGTAATTCCCCCATTACAGCTTTCACGAGATGGTCAATGTAGCAGATATTAAAATCGAAATCTAGAAAAATTTGAACAAACTTCTTCAAAATACGTACTGAGAGCAACTACATGGTAGATTTTTTTTTGGCTCAACCTTTTTTCTCAAGTTGACTAAAAACATAAAAACACAAACTGGCTTGAAAACTAAAAAGTAACGTTCTCATCTAACAGATTCAATTTAATTTCTAACCATAAGTTTCTAGAAATTTTTAAAGATTCCTGTTACGTCTGTTAGAATGGTAAATACTGTAAATGCCAGTTAGCATGAACGTATAAGTTCAATTAAAAAGACACTTTTTTTTCTTGCTAAAACCATGAGATTGATACTGTACAAGTTTGTTCATCCGCATCAATAATGAATAATTACTCTTGAACAAATCATCTTCAAGTTATTCTAGAAAACCTCACTGCTCAATTTTGAAACTTTTTTCTATAAGCCGGAATACAAAAAGTTGAGTACGTTTTTAAAATCATTGATGGCGTGGATGAAAGTGCTACGGGTGGTTTTGCATAGTATAGTTTGTAAGAGAGAGAAAGATAAATCCGATAGTTCAGGAGATGGGAATGTAAATTTAAAATCGCTAGAAAAATAAAAATTTAACTGAACCAGATTTCACTACAAAAATTTGAAATTTATTTTTTTTGTAAAAAAACCCAAAGCTAGAAGAAACTTTAAAAACCTTGGCTAGACGAGGTTTATCTGACTTCTAGTTCATACACTTAAAATGGCTTAAATACACAAGCAAAACTGAAACAATTTAGCGTATTCCAAATTTCAAATGTCATGCAAATCACGATTAATGGTAAATGACAAAAGAAGCAAAGTTTGAATTTTTTTTTCAGGGTAAGGCTCAACTAAATTTTTCAGTTTTCAATTTGCAATTACAGTTACATCTAAAACTAAAAATGAATTGAAAACAAAGAATTAAACATTGAAATTTTTAATTTAAAAACAATTAAAATACCACAAACTAACTATAGTTTATTTCAAAACAGATGAAACTATCGAAATATTGGTAAAGACGTAGCACTTCAAAAATGGTTCAGTGAGTGCATTGCGAAAAAGCCCAATGGATACCAGCCAAGAGAAAAAAAAAAGCTGAGAGACAGACTGGAGATGAGGTGCTGGTGCTGGCGCAAGGCCTGGTTGGCCTCAAGCGCCGCTTCGACAGCATCTATCATTGCTGTAATCATCATTGCTATGGTCGTCGCTGGACTCTGTGCACTCAGTATGGATGCCTAATATAAATATTCAATATTCTCTACACCGTAGTTCAAGCCTCACAGACTTGAGTCACTTCTAGCTTATAGAAATTGTACTCCACCCTGACTGTGCGCAGATTTCATGACCTCGCAGTAGACAGTCATCTTGACATTTGCGCTCTTTGTACTGTTATCGCTATTAAGCTGATGGTTTGAAACGGCTTCTTCAAGCGCTACATCTAGATCTTCCTGGTCACCGAGCAGCACAAGGTCGCCATCTTCGTCTTTAATGCGCAAAAAGAGTTGATCTGCACTGTCGCCATGCCCATGATGATTTTCTGTGCTATCTTCGTCATCATCGTCATAATCCAACTCATCACGGTAGAGGTTCTGCGCACTGCGGCTGTTGCTGCTTGACGCACCTGTATCTAGTTTTTGTCCTACTCGCGTCTTAAATTCAGAGTATGAAATTCCTTGGCGTACAATAGTGACACGGGTCTCATTAGAAAAGCGGATCTTTACTTTGATTGCAGGATTAGAAATATGGCTAGATTCATCAATAGGTGGCGATGGGAGCTGTCCAGTGTGCTTGTTAAACACTCTAGTAGAACCATCAAAAACAGGTGGCGTCTTAAGGTGCAAAGGTGGTATCGTGTGAGTAGTCTGGCCATTCGGGTCATATTGAAGATTTTGTTCAGACGACGATGTGTGTTGATGGGAAAGTTGTTTTTGATGAGGATTACGTGAAGCCAGAAGATGCGGATCTGTAACACTCCTAAAGTAACTGTCAAAGTCGCCAAGGCCATCTGCTGTCATTTCTTGCGTCGATTTGTTTAAATACTTTTGTGACGTTTCAAAGTCTGTTTGGTAGTTGCTGGACACTGAAGATTGGTTTGAGTTATGGCCGCTAGAGATGCCACATGAATTGACTGTCGTAGGCAATCTTGGAAGAGACGGCATCTTCTTTGGCTGCTTCAGCGGTGCCGTTACTGATGATCCGCCGCTAGACGACTTGCTGGTGTGTTTTCTCACAGTTTCATTAGTGCTGGGTTTGTTATTGTCTGTGCTACTGTTGTGGCTGTGAGCAGTCGAGTGAGGCGGTACCATAGCTGCCTCAAACTTAGACTGAGAACCTTTGCTGCGCAGGATTGACCTCTCACTGAACGCAGGCTGTAACACTGAGGGCTGCGGATACGGCTTGCCCATAATAACTTCACCAATATATTTGTCGTTGAGGATTGACTGTACTTTGGTCTCTGTAAGACGGAACAGCGCGTCTTGCGGAACAGAAAATAGCGAGTAAACCATTTTTTTTGGTAAATTTTCAACGTTGTCATCCATCACAGGCTCAGGGATAGGCGCAGGCTCATTAGAAATTTTTTTACTGAGAGGTGATGAGCCTTGGTTCTGTTTTCCTCTGTTTCCCGAGTTGAAGTACTCTGCCTTGGGAGGACCCAAAATGCTGAAGCGCTGGGCTTTGGAATCAGAGTTTTCAGGAGGCTTTAGCATGTTTCGAAGGTCGACATCTTCATCAGTGATAAACTCTTCTGATTTAGAGAAATGGCGAAAGGCCTCATCAAGAATACCGTGCTCGACTAGGTATCGCTTTTCTTTGACCGCAAATCCCAGATCGTAAATTCCAACAGTCATTTGGCCAGAGTATATGTACGACAGCGCACGGTTGTACATTATTTCGCATGAGTAAAGCTTGTATTCTAGTCCCAGCTGCTGGTAGTTGACGACAGAGTTGCCTCGCAGAAGCTTGAGCGCAGTATTGAAAGAACCAGCAGCCTTTTTGTACAAGCCACTCAGAAAGCGGCACACGCCAATCTGAAAATAAGAAATGGCCATGTAATTGTCATTTTCAATAGCAAGCTTGAAGTAGGATATAGCAGTATCATACTCGTCGAGAATTACGTAGATTGATGCTATATTGTAGTTGATTTTCGAGTTTTTAGGCTCGATAGCGTTAAAAGCATTGAGAGCATCTTTGATGTTTCCCTTGTCGAAAGTGTCTAAAGCGTTGATCCAGTCAGTGATTAGCGTTGAGCTTAAAGCATTTCCGTTGCTAGTGTTGTTGCTCTGCTCTGAAATGGTCGAGGGAAGGTTATTGTGGGAGAGATTAATATTGGAAAGTGAGCCGGTGGACTGTGAAACACTGAGAGATTTGTTGTGATGTTTGGGAATGGAAGTAGAGTTAGAGCGCACATTTCGTGGCGGTTGAATGCCGCTATTGGCTGTGTTGGTTGAAATTGTCTGTGACCGCTTTATCATGTCTGCTGCGAATTGCTCTTTAAGCTTTGTGATCTGCGTGATAACTTGCTGGCAAGAGCTGAAGGTGAAAAACCAAAAAAAAATTTAAAGCTAGCAACGTTCAGGAGAGGATTCCAGTATAGTTTTATAGTAGTTGACAATAGACCCAGGAATCCTACTTTAAGTTGCTGTGGCATAAAGAATGGAATAGCATTTCGAATGGCATTCTGCAAATCTATTTTCATAGTATTGAAATGTTCTCATCAATATAGGGGTCATTAGTACAAACAAAAAGTATTTGGAAAATTGTCGCTAAGGTGTACTGTCTCAACCAGTTGTTAGTGGTACAAATGATTGCAGTGGGTACGTTTTACGGGCCAATGTGGTCGTGCTCATTAAAGTTGAAACAAAGAAACATGAACGTTTTTTTAATTTTTTAAAAAAAAGAAAAAAAAAGGAAAATAAAATCAAAAAAAAAAATCGATAAGATCTGAAAGCCACGAACATTATTTAAAATCTGAAAAGGAAAAAAAAAGGTTTTTAAATTTAAGCTTCTTTTGTTTTGACTTACAGAACTTGCAAGTGGGCCTTTTGCAAGCCAAAATTTTAACCATCAAAATCAACTGTTCAGTTTGGCATTTTCAAACTGAGAACAGTAACAGAAAAAAAAGCATCACCATTGTTCATTCATAGTTGTTTTATGTTGCTCAAATTTCCAGTGCCGCCAACTCGCAAGATTGGTCAAGCGCTAAGGCCCAACATGCTGTAGCCACCCATGGCTGTCGCCAGCTTACAAAAAAACTACTGTTTTTGGAAACTGGTTTGTAACTGGTCAGCTACAAAAACGTCAAATCTGAAACCAAATTTTCCAGTTTTCCCAAAGACAACTTTGCAACTGTGTGTGTGTGACTTTTTTGGTCAATTTTTGCAGTTTTCCAGTGTTTCCATTCTGTTAAAAACTGCAGCTAACAAAAGCACATTTGTTTGTAATTAGCAGCACTTTTCTAAATTAAAGCAGGCATACATATAAACACTTTTAACATTTACTCTATTTAGCATTGTTTTTTTCTGGTATTCATTGTGTAATTAAAACGCAGTTAAAAGATTTAAGCAAAAACGCAGATTTGTTTCTTACAGAAGTTTTTTTTTCTTTTCTTTTCGTTCAGCTCAATCCGTTTTGGCTGCAAACTTAACGCGACTGGTATTGATTTCAGAGATAGATTTAATAGTGTTTGAAACGCAGTTTGCTTTTGACCCTTATAGAAAAGGGTTTTCTGAGACAAAAGTTAAAGCAACTTTCTACGCAATCTTCAGTACCAAGCTACTGTTTGGACAGTTCTGCAGTTGTAGCAGGCAGTCCATCTCATTTTAGCTTTGATTCAGGAGTCAAACAGTAGGGGGAATGAAAAAAAAAATCATGAGTTAACTAGAGGAGGTTTTTTAAGAACTTTTTACCGAGATTTTGAAGACAAAGTATGGTGATCTGACACTAAATCGCACACAAACAAAAAAAATATTGTCAAGTCCACTCAACTTCAGCCAGTTTCAACTAATTTTCGTTCATTTAAACCTTTATTTTTAACTAAAAAAAAAAAAGCGTTTGAAACTTGTTTTGCGATAACATTATTAAATTACATGACGTTTCAATTTTTGTTGATTAGTCTTTTCTAGACTTCTGTGCTGAGCTTTTGACATTTCTATAGGTACCGGAACAAACAACATCCCCTCGATAATGTTGCATTTATAGCCTTCTCCCAAACAAATGTACTTGCTAGTCTAGACATGCGTCGGGGTGGATTTTTTTAGATTTTTTCGCCTCCTGTCATGAAGCAATTTGCACATGCCTGCCAGAACACAATTTCACAGATACATAAACAGGGTTTATTCAGAGTTTAAAAATAAACTGGCAAATACATTTAATGTATTATGTGAGTTTTCTAACTGATGTAGCATTTGTCATCTGTTAGCCACTACATCAAAGTAACTCTTAACGGTTCGTAAATTTTATAGTGACTACTTAGTAATTTATATATAAGGTCTACTTTAACTAAACAAAGATCAGAAACATCACTTTTTTGTTTAAGTCTGGACTGAGTTCTGCAGACTTAAGTTTTTACCCAGCTTTACAGTTTTCTAAAAACCCTCCAGCAGTAACCTCTGCTGCTCTCCTCTAACTAAAATTATTGTAACTGCTTTTTGCAGAGCTTCTTGGCGACCCATTTTTCCTACTGTAACCATTTTTACCACTCCTGAGACAAGGGATGTAATGATAAGAATTATGCTTTGATGAATTTAAATGTTGGATCTTGCAGTTTTGAGCGTCGATTCTGCCCTCCACAAACTACAATGACAGAACAAAAAAAAACTCCTAGAATCGGGTGATTAGTTCTAATTTTGGAATAGTTGATTAAAAAACCAGTTTCTGAAAACTATCTAGTAAGATAGAAATTCTAGTTCCTTCCATCACAACAAAAAGAGACAGCCATTTGAGTTTTTTTTTTTTTCTTTCTTCAAATTTATTCATGATAGTGTTTGTAAAAAGGTTCCAGTTTTAATGCTTTTGACAGCTTGCTCAATCCAGCTTTGGTACTTAGAAATCTTGTGTTTAATGCTTTAACACATTTATTCAAGTTTTCGTTAAACTTTTGAGCGCGGTGGAAATTGTAATTTTGCTGCTGTCTGAGCTTAAGTTGCACTTTGTTGATGATCTTTTATCTCTATTTACAGTTTGTCTGTGTATTTCTCTACCGTTTACTCTTTTTTTTCTAGTTCAGTATAGTTTAAAGATCTAGTTTTTTTTTTAAATTTTTCTTCTTTTGCCTAGGTCGCAGTGTAGATCTTGGTTGTGACTTTTACTATCATCACTACAAATCTCTTCTTGTCAACAGTTATCAATTTTTTGAATAACTGAAAACCGTCAATCTCGCTTAAATTCTTTTTGTACAATATTGCTTGTTTTCTGTGCTGATTATTTTTTTCCGCTTTTTTGGCTTTGTTGACCGCCTTCAGTTTTTTTTTTCAGTGTTTGGCATCCTTGATTTAATTTGATCAAAGCATTCAAGAAAAACCTCTTTTGCATTTGTTGAATTGACTATTAATAGACACTGCAAAATTTGCCGAGGCTATCCTCGTACGTTGGGAACAAAAAAAATCTGAAAAATTGAATTTTTTTTCAAACAAAAAAAAATCACGACTTTTGTTCTTCAACAAAAAACAATCACAACACGCTTGAAAATCATAAATATTTTTTAATTTTTTTCGTCTGTATTAAATAATGGGAGGGAAACATTTTTCATTGTTTTTTAGAGGGGCATTGAAAGTATATCAGCTTCTAGGCGTCCCTGCCACTGAAGTTGCCAAGAAGTTTGCTATTTCTGAAAGCTCAAGCTACCGTCTCTACAAACAACAGAAGCCTGTCAAATTAAAAGACTTTATCTATTAAAATCCAAAACGTAGTCATAAGAAACATGCTTCTCTGAGTGATCTTGAGATCCGAGGAATTTGGCGTGCTGTCAAAAAAAACCCTAAAATTACTCTCAACAAACTCGTCACCCAATCAATACCAGAGCGCAAGGTTAGTTGGCATTGTATCAAAAAAATTCTTAACAAAATCAAATTTAAATCAGGTCTACCATTTTCAAGCTCGTATTTATTAAAGATTTACAAAAAAAAAACGAAGATTGTGGGCCAAGGTTTATAAAAATTTTGCTTTTTCTGACTGG
>JAKVQX010000005.1:0-80523 GCA_030463015.1 Geotrichum citri-aurantii
TGATGCTTTTTGCGTCATCCAAGGACGGGGTGCTTTTAACGTCATCCCAGGACGTTTTTAAAAAATCGTTTGAGGGTTAGGGTATTTTGCTTGATTGAGTCGTAATTTATATGATTTTCATAAAAATTAATTTTTGAAAAAATTGGCATTATGGCCGAGCGGTTAAGGCGAAAGACTTGAATCTGTTTTCAGGCATCTTTTGGGATTTCCCGCGCAGGTTCGAATCCTGCTGATGTCGATTTTTTTACTTGAGAAAATAAATTGTTTGTTGGCAACAAATAAAATACTTTGACTGTTTTGCTTTTTTTTATACTTCCATAAACAAAAAAATTAGATAGAGACTATTTTTGATAATATTACTCAGATTTGACTACTTCAACTGTATTTATCGTAGTTGTGACGATCCTGGTGGGTTTCTCTTAACACACGGACTAGGTTCGCGGAAAATTAGGTGCAAATGAAGTGAAATAAACTATATATGGGTGTCTGGCGCAGCTCCACTAATAATGTTAAATCTTTTTGTAGTCACGTCTTTTCATCATTATTTACTACTATTTAAATGGGCAATAAACTCAATTTTTAACAAAAATTTATCCACGGTCATATATTGCAGAAATTACTTTTGCGCGTTAAGAACGAAGCTTTGAAGGCCAATCAAAAACAAATGTTTATGAATAAGCTTGAAAGCTCTGTAAAACTATTTAAAATAATTCTTTAGTTTCTTCTTTTTTATTTTTGATTTATTGGAATTGTACGTAATTGGCAGGAAAAATGCCTGTCTCGCCTGTTCTCACAAGTCTACCTTTCCACCAGTCGTTCCAATTTTGGGTTCGTTCAACAATCTCCACAGTCTCGCCCTGAATTAAACGCAGGTCTCCTACAGTCTGAGGTTCGTAGTTATACATTGCTGTACAGAACTCAAGTTCAGATTTGTGCATCATAGCGTCGATATTTGTTTCCTTGGGAGCACAACTGATAGCGACAGGCTTGATCTTAGTGGCAGCGCTTATTTTAGTCTGAGACTGCATTAGCCGAAACTTTAACAAACCGATTTCTTTTTCAGCGCGGACCCACACAGTACCAGTCTTAGCATGATATGTTGTAACCAGGTCGCCACCAATACTCCAATCTTCCATAGCTTTAGAACTAGTCACCAGAGTTTGAAGCATTTCATTCAGAGTATAATAAATGTTGAGCTGGACAAAATACATGCTAATGAAGAGCGAGTCAATCAACTTTTCTGTAAGCTCAAAAAACAACGGCAATTCTTTTTTGAGTAATGTATTAAGCCAGTTGTACTCCTGCTCAGCAATTTCTAGATTGTTTTGAGTCACAAAATAGGCTTTTTCTTCTGAAGCAGAACGCTGATGTTGTTTTGCCAAAAGCTTAGCAAGTGCAGCTTTGTAACGGTCAACGTCTAGTATTTTGTGTTGCCTTTTTTTGCCCACTTTATGTATTTCTGCAATGTGAATAAGAACAGCGTCTGTGGGGCCCAAAATTTTGCTGCGGAGCAGCTCAATCTCCGGCCCAAGGCGATTTCGAGACTTATATACAGTTTCCACAAATTGTACACACAAAGTCTTAGAAGGCTGAACATTTATGGATGCAACAGTCTTAATATTCACCAGATCTTTGTCGTCTAAGCTCTCATGTGGTTGAAGTAATTGAGTCTCTGTCATAACGTTGGCAAACCCAATTTGTCGTTCAAACAACTGTTCCAGTGAATGAAAGTAAGTCTTGGCTTCCAAATTGAACTTTTTTAGCTCTGCTTCAAGTTCAATAAGTCGAGAATTAAACTCTTGACATACAAGATCTTGTGTTGTCGGGCCCTTCTGAAAGGTCAATACAATGTCACACAAATGTTTTTGTGCTTAATAGGTGCAATATCTTACCACATGAAATATTTGCTTGACGTTTTGTGGAGCCTGGAAAAAAGATATGTTAATAACGGTTTTCTTGTACTCTTGTGGTGTAAAACAATATAATAACAGTCAAAGAAAATACTTTTCTCAATGCATCAGTTTTTTGAAAAGCGTTTTTGAAATATCACATACTCTTGCAATGTTTCGGGTAAGCCCTTTCCAACTCATGTTTGCTTATTTTATTTGGGAATAACCGGTTTTAAGCAGAGTTGCAATTCCTATAAGATAAATTTAATGACAACTGAGTGCCCTAAAATAAATCAAATATGCTATTTAAAACAAAAAAGAATTGAGTTAAAATTACATCAAGTTTTTTTTATCATTTCTTACTTTGGCTTTTGGTTTGTTATTTGTCTGAAAGCCATCACGTCCCTTCCTTAATCACAAGTCTTTTGTTTTGATTGAATCACGTGAAAATTAATTTGAGCACTTGGGTAAGGGTTTGTGTAACTCCACGGACGAAAAAATGTGCCAAAAAATTCCAACCAATCTTAACAAAAAATTTTCCAAATCATTACTTTTCCTCGGAACCCTTCATCACAACCCAGCAGCAGCGGCTTTAACAACAACAAAAAAAAATACCCTCTAAAATGTGGTCGTTACTAAGAACTTCTTTTACTACTTTTACTAGACCTACTGTTGCCAACACTCTTCTTAGCAGTGTTTCGCAGCAGATGAGAGGCATGAAGGTCAAGTCTGCCGTCAAGAAGTTCTGCAAGGCTTGTTACGTACGTATAACTCTGACTATGATCTACTGACTGTGAAAGTGACATGTTTTTTTTTTGAGAGTTTTAATTTCTAACTTAAATTATTTGCAGACTGTCAGAAGAAAAGGCCGTACATACGTGTATTGCAAGGCCAATCCCAAGCACAAGCAGAGACAAGGTTAATGAACTGATCTTTTGATATCCTTGACGACCTTTCTTTTATTTCCCCAGGCTTTGATGCTTCAAAATTTTTTGTCACACCGCTTTTCTCTTGTTCACTGCATTGATGTTGCTGCCAGCGACGCACCCAGCAACGGAATATCTTCATGTAAATAGTCATCTTTTATTATTACTGATAAATGTTTTTTTTTATCAAGAATTGTAGTGGGCTGAGATTAAGGTTCCATGCGGTGGTAAATGTGTCTAAAAAGACAACCATAGTTTTCTATTAATTTAAACAAAACTTTTTTGATTCTAAATAAAATCCAAATATATAAAATTAAACGGGCATAGAGCAATTCTTCATGACTGACTCTAGGCCAAATATCTATCCAGACTTTCACCAAGAACCTCTTCAACAACAGGTACCAAGTTCTTTCTAACCTCGATCTCAACAGACTCGTCATCATCCTCAAGAAGTTCAGCCAGAACAGGAACAAGCTGGGGCAGCATTGTAACCCACTCCTCACCAAGCTTGCCGAAAAGTGACTTCATGGTTCTGACGGCCAAAATCTTCTCAGAAACAGAGCACGACTCCTGCATGTGAACCAAGACCTTATCATTAATTATCTTGTATTGCTCAGGAGAAGAAACCGTTTCGGCCAAACCAACTATAGATTTGACAAGGGCATTGCCGTGGTTTGTGTCAATAGTAGGGATCTGCTCGATGAGTGCGACTACAATCTTATCAAATCTAGCCTGTGCTTGCCAGAACTCTTCGCGGTCGTACTGGAACGAGACGATCAGGGTGTTGAGAACAGACACTCTCAAACTAGCGTCTTCCTTAGAAATCTCATTGGCACTCTCGCCATAGAAAGGCTCGAGAATGTTGCAGACAGGGTCAACAAGATAACTAAAGTAGCTTGTGATAATAGACTTAAGACTGCCAAAGAGTTTAGTGAGATACTTGAAGAAAACGATCTTGCGAGCGACATCAGACAAAACACCGGAAGAACCTTCACCCTCGATAGCCCATCTAACCATGCGGACAAACAGAGGACGGAAAGTCTTGTCATTCAACTTCATCACAATCTGAATACCTGTCTTGATTGTACGGGTCTCAATGCGATGAATGGTGTTCTGGTCGTATTTATCAACTAAACCTCTAACTTCAAAGGACTTGAGAAGGAAAGTGACCAGGTTAGCGGACTGAGAAGATACTGTCTTCCTGTCCGAAGAAGCAACGACGTTATCAACAGAATCTAAGTGCAAGGCAATAGCATTCCAGCCTGAGTTGACAGCAAAAGTCCAAGTCTGAGTAAGAGCCTGTAGAACCGCCTTGGCGTCCATGGAACCAGCAACGTTTTCAATAAGAGTTTGTCTGGTGGCAACAGAAACAGTAGATAAAAAGATAAGTTTGAAAATGTTAACGAGCGAAGAGTTCATGAAAGCAGGAATACGCTTGACAAGTCCAGCGACCAAACCAAATGTGGCAAGCTGGACAAGCTCAGAATTCTCTTTAGTTTGCTCATCTTGTTCTTCATCATCCTTGGGAAGAGATTCCTCAAATTTCTTGAAAAGAACTGGAATAATCTTGCCAAAGTAACCAATAGCTCTAGCACCCAGAATAGAAAACAAACTACTGATAACAGAGACAGAAGAAACAAGAATTTCAACGTCATCGTTAAGAAGACCTCTGGGACCAACGACTAGATCAAGCAGCTTAAGTAGCTGCTTAGGCTCAAAATCATTACCAAGCTTGAGAACAACAACTTCCAAAGAGTTGAAAGCTTGTTGAACGATAGCCTTAGACAGGTCCAGGCTAACCAACTCAACAAGAACAGAGAAAGCAATGAAAGCAGCAGCCTTAGATTCCTCATCAGAAGCAGATTCAAGTTCAAATTTGCTTCTAAGTAATGAGACAGACTGTTGTCTAGTCTTCTCGTTGTCGGAAACCAACAAGATATTCTGGAAGACATTAACAAAGGTGTTAATGGGCAGCAGTTCCAAGAAAGAATCTAAAATAAGGTGGTAGCTGTTAATGAGCTGTGCAAGACTATCGCGTTCCTCTCTCTTGCGGAGATGAGAAAGAGTCTGAAGAGTGTTCTTGATAATTTCAACAGAAATCTCATTGACAGCCTCCTGCTCAGCAGAAGCCTCCTTAAAAAGTACAGCAGTAGTAATACGTAGCGAGGGGGTGTCAGAAATAATGTTCTCGTTGGTGATGATGGAAGCCAGGTACTGAATTAAAATAGATCTCAGAGAGAGTAAGTTGGAAGTAGAGTAACCAACAATAGAGTTAAAGATCTGTCTCTTAGTGAAAGGAGATCCAGCCTCGCGTTCATCCTCAGTTAGTTCATGAACAGGAATGAGGTTAATAAGATCCAAAAAGTTTCTGATAGTGAAAAACTGCTCAGAAACGGTGAAACTTCTGAAGAAAGACTCAGCAAACTGCAACAGTGACTTAGCGTCAACAGACTTTCTTTTCTGTTTAGCCTCAAAGTACTTCTGACCAAGTAGGAAAATCAAGCTGTGCAGAGCAGAATTGGAACCAAGAGTTTTGACCAAAGTGCTAAACAGTCTAACACGTCTGTGTCTAGGAATGTGGGCAAAAGCAGCTACAAAACTGAGCAACAAGAAATCAACATCGCCAACGTTGCTCTCCTTCTGGTTGGAGAGCAGAGCGGGAATGACTTGAGTGATAGTTTGCTGAATGACGTGAGCGGAGAATTCGTCATCTTGACGGATAGTATTAGCACCCATGAAAGTGAAAATAGGCATAACACTATGAAGGACGATATCTGAATCAAGACTAGCAAGGTTGGCAACAAGAAGCAAGAATCTGTTTTGAACCTGCTGGCTGCTAGATGATCTAATGCAAGAAACGAGAATGTCTACACGCATAGAGTTGGAGTCAAGCTTGAGGTTCTTCTGCTTCTTGAGCTCACCAACAAGATGAATCATACAGTTGGCAAGAACCTGCTGAGTGTAGTTAATAGGCAGAGAAGAATCAGTTCCAAGAGTCAGTATCTCATCGAGAATGACAAAAAGCTGTGCCAAAAGTTGAGTATTACCTTCACTACTGTTTCTCTCGAGACTCTCCAAAATTAGAGTAGTCTTCTTAAGATGGCGCTCAGCGATATCGGCAAGGTCACCAGTTTGGAGTTTCTGCTTAGCAGTGCCGCTGCTTCTTCTGCGACGCTTAGGAATACCAGCAGAGCTATTAGAGCTGTTATCAAGCTTGCAGTTTTCTAACACAGAAACAAAAATATTGGTGGGAATAGAGACAGTAAAGAGAATCTCTGTGGGGTCGTAATTATTCTGTCCGTCAATTGCAAAATCAACAAGAAAGTTAAAAAGTTCAAGAATAGTATCAGAACGAAGAGAACTCCAAATGGAAATAATCTTGTTGCTAGCCTTCTCGGCAATACTGGCATCACCGGATTTAATGCATGACTTAAGGAAAGCAATACCGTTGCCGCGTTCACCAGCAGTAATCACATCAATAATCTCAGACTCAAGATCATCAAAGGAGGTTTTGGTAGAATCGCAAATAACCTTGATACTACTAGAAGCCTCAAGCCAAGTGTTAAGAAGAGTTTCAAGATAACTGGATCTGTTGGACTTGCTGTATTGGTTCAGCAGCTTAAGAAGCCCAAGCTTAATAGTTGGGATCTGAATGAATGTAGCTAGAGTAGCTAAACTGCTATAAACCTGTGTAGAAGCAGTCTTAGCACTCTTTTCGGGGGACGTGAAAAACGTAGAAATGAAGGGGAAGATGGAGTGGGGGCTGACAATAAATTCGCCAGATGCAGCGTTCAAAAGATCAATAAACTGGCTGATCTTACTAGAAGCAACCCAGGTGACTTCACCAAATGTCTCAGAGGGTTTAAAAACATCGTTGAGGCCCCAGATTGAAAGCTTTTTGTTACTGTAGGACTTTTGCATTTCAGTCAAAGCAGTAATAGCAAGGCGACGAACACGCTCAGATGAGTCAGAAAGAGCAATCAAAAGAGGACCAACTAAGGCCTGGTAATCAATGGTGGAGCTATTCTTCGAAATAAGCTCAGTAAAAATCTTGATGGCATCCGCTCTGACTAAAGAAGGGAAGTGGCCGCACCAAACACGGGCTAAGAAAGAAGCAGTTTGATTTTCGCTAATAACAATGTGCTTAAGAACTTTATCAAGTGACTTGAAGGGAACAAGCTGAGAAAAAATGCTGGCACGCTCGATAAAAGCATCAGTAGAGTCAGCTGCAAAGAATGAAGAAATAGTTATTTCTTCAAGGCTTTTAATCTCAGTCTTAAGCTCGGACTTAGAAGCAACAGATTTAAACAAATTGGTGTCAATGTCAGCAGACTCTGACTTGCCAAGAATGCGAGTGTTGAGAGAAGATTGCAGAGCCAATTCGAGAGCTTCAAAAGAAACAGCAGAAGACTCAAGAGCAGCTTTTAAAATCAACTCCTTCTTTTCAGAAATCAAAATGTGCTCTAAAATAGCAGTAAGCTGAGCCTTAGTCGCTTGGGAAGTCTTAGGAATAGTGGCGACAACAATAATGTGCTTGAGAATTAACTCCAGCTCAGAGTCAGTGACATCAGTGCTGGTAAGAATGGTTACAAGACTGGACAAATCATCAGTAGAATAAGTGAGTAAAGATAGCGACCAAATAGTGACAAAACGATGAATGTTGTAGCTCTCTGAAATAGAAACAACCTCCTCAGTGATGGTTTTGTTCTTCTTTAACGTCTTGTAGGTCGTGGTTTCAAAAGGGGTTGGCTCTTCATCTCTGCCTTTGACTATTTGAGTTATGGCAGCCAAGCCGCTCTTTTGGCTAGACACAGACCAATTAAGAGCAATGGACTGAATAGAAGCATTGAAAACTTCAGTGCTAAGCTGGAACTGACTGCCAATAACAGAGAAGATCATGTAAGCGGCAATTTGTGCTTCACTATGCTTTTTGAGACGAATAACATCCGACAGATCAGACAAGAATCTGTCAACAATATCTTCCTGAGTCTTACCCTTTTCCTTCAAATGAAGAATAACCCAGATAGACATCGAGGACCAAAAAGTCAATAGTAGTTGGTAGTCAAAGCCACTTTTAATAGTTTTGACGATGTAAGAAGCCACAAGTCTATGAAGTTCGTAATCACCACCTAGTGCACGGATAATCAAATTTTTCGAAGGGTTCTTGACAGTCGTTTTAGAGTGGTTCAAGAAGGAGAAGATGGGTGGTAAAGGTTTTGCGACAGTATCGAGGATACGCATAAACGCAGAGCCGCTGTAGTAAGGTAGAGCCATTAACAGTAACGACTCAGCATTATGAATGTGTGCTTGAAATCTGCGAACTAACCATTCTAAGGCCTTCATTGCAGGTTGTAAGTTCAAGCGAGGTGCTACTAAAAGAAAGAAGTGCTCGATAGCATTGTCCAAGAGTTGGTTTTGTTCGGCAGTCTAAAATATTGTTAGAAGGGTATTTAACAAAAAAATTGGAAATCATTACTTACTTGAGTGAGTCTATCAACAGAAATGGAAGTCTCTGCAAAGATATTGTTTCTGAATGCAGCAAACCTGGGATCAAGCTGTTCGAGATCGGTCAAGCCCTCGATAGCGACGGAGTAGATTGTTTCATAATCCTGTCCGGCGGCAACCTTGGGAGAAAAAATCAGAGAAACACTGTGAAGTTGCTTTCTCTTTTTTCTGTCAATGACCTGAGTGTTACCAGCATTGATAGCCGACAATTGGGAAGCCAAACTAGACACCATTGTAGATTGTTGGTATTGCAATAACTGATGGACGAAGGTGAAGAAAATTTTCAAAAAAAAAAAAAAAAAAAACGAAAAACGAAAAAAAAAAAATATTTCGTGTGAAAGTCCCAACTTTTACCCTTACCTTGAATTAATTTATTTCTCCCAACTGCCGAATGGCTAAAAGTTGTAAATAGTTGAATGTGGTATTATTATGATTCTTTCTTGATGACCAATAACGGACAACTCCGCTAGAAAAAGATTCTATCATTGATTATATTATACTTTCCAAAGCGACAGCCCGGATCCTCCAAAAATAACACCTACTGTTTTGCCAAATGAAGCCACGTCTAGCGAGCCAGCGTCTGCAACCGTCGTGTACTTATTGTCCTCCAGTTCTATGAAGTCAAACGAGTTGGAAACTCTCCAAAGTTTTAGCTGTTGGTCAACACCAACTGTAACAAACTTAACTAAGTCTTTGCTAGGAACGAGCGCCATACCAGTTATAGTCGTAGCATGAGCAGAGTCAAAAGAAAATGTCTTTCTGGCTCTGTTACTACGTAGATCGAGCTGTGCAAGAGAAATGGCATTATCATCACCACCGGAGATATGATAATAGAAGTCATTGAATGGACCAATGATAATCGAATCCTTAATACTGGATTGATGCAACATGAGTCTGAACGACTTTTCTGGAAGAGGAGCTGGCTCTTTGGCATCAGGTGTACCATTTATTGATAAAACAGAATCTGAAACGATGATTTGGACTTCATTCAGAAGAGATGTAATATTCCATCCCACAAGATGGCCGTCGGTTGCACTAATTAACAAACTAGCACAAGTTCCCGATACAATGACATCAACATTTAAAAGACAACATGATCTGTAGATACCTTTGCAAATCAGCGTAAATGAAAAGGTAACATTATTGAAGAGCCAGAGACGGATAGCAGAGTCTGAGTAGACAGTTACAAGCAAAAAAAGATCACTGTCTGCTATGGGCGTCAGAGAAAAGCTCATAATACGCAGATCGGAGTTATCGCTGCTTGGAGGCAGAGTGGCAACTGGAGTAGCATGCACATCTCCAGTCGAGGGCAAAGAGACCTTCCAAACAAAAAACTCTTCTCTGGCTGCACTCGAAAATAGGAACTGACCATCTTCAGACCAAAGCAACTTTTGTAACCCAGAAACATGTTTTCTAAGAGTTGACTTGTTGTTAAGACCAGATTCTATACCAACAGTTGCCAAATTAATACAAGTGTCCTCAGATGCTGAAGCAACAATTCTAGTGTTGTTAGGAAGAAGTTGAGGGCACAATGCAATATCCCTGATCTCTCTTCCATGGGTACCGTCCTGCAAAAGTGTAGACTTAAATTTTTTTGTAAGACAGTCAGAAGAAACTAAAACAACCTTAGAAGCTTTGGTGTAAATAAATCTGTAGTAGCTTTCGTCATTGGCATCTAGTGATAACTGCCAGGCACGGTGGGGACCACCGCATTTTTCGTTGGCAACTTCATACTGATGAGTTTCGTTCCAAATAAAAAACAAGTCGTTTCTGAATCCGTAGAGCAATTTTTGGTTGTTGGAGTAAATGGATCCTTCTATGCTTCCCTTTTGCAACTTGTTAGAACTAATGATACTTAGTGCGTAGCTTTCATTTGACTTTGAAATTGTAGAGACTGCAAACTGACCGCCACGAGTGGTGAAATGTAAGGAATCCTTGGTAAACAAAAGCGATGTAATACTGTCTGTAGAGTCTGCGACATGACGCCAACAGTTTGTGGCCTTTGATTTGTCCTTAAAGTCATAAACAGCAATACCACCATGTCTGGAACCAAGAAAAAGTGTTGTGTTATTGTAAATGGCAGCAGATGTAGGCAGGAAAGTAGTAGGGGGTGTCAGTTTGTATTGCTGCATTAGTTCTAAACTTTGGTTGTTGAAACTGAGCTCAGATAAAATAAAACTATCTTTAGGATTTTGTGACTGAGCCAGAAGATAGTAGACGCCGTTAGACTCCCAAGTATGAATATCGGTCAATTTTGCCACAAGAGAGTTTTTAATCACGGTTACTTTATCGTTGTTGAGTAGGTGCACAATGTAGATATTGCCGTCTCTGCTGGCAATAGCAGCAACACCAGCTTTTTCCCAGCACTTGATTATCAAGTAGGTGTCGACCGGGGTGTTAGATTCGTTCAAAGGAACTTCTCTAAAAGTCATTTTAGAATCAAGAACAATAACCCTTCCAGTAGAGGTTGCTACAAGAAAAATACCTTGCAACTGTGTATAGTTCTTAAAAACTTCTCCCTTAACTAACGGAGTTAGCACATCCTTCTGTGTGTCTTCCAGAGAAAACAATTCTCTGGAGCGATCAACTTTCTGTTTCTGCTCTAAATCCCACAATCGTATCCTGCCATCGCCGCCGCCAGTGGCTAGCACCTTTGTGCTGTTTTCGATAGAAGCGCACCAAACATTTCTTCCCAGATGACCTTCAAGTACCTGAATCGTCTGCAGCGAATCACCGTCGATAGACCAGACTCTAGCCGTGCAGTCTTCAGAAACACTGATGATAGAGTTTTCATCATAAAAATGTAAATCCCAGATGCGAGCAAGATGTCCCCAGCCAGTAGCCAGGGGTTTGCCAGTTTTCAAATCGTACAGCCTAATCGATCTGTCGTCGGAGCAACTAATAATCTTGTTGCCATCGGGCGAGAAAGTAACGCCAAAAATTGAGCCTTCGTGATCTGTGAAGTTGTATAAAATGTTTCCAGAGAACAGATTCCAAATAACAACACCACCTAGCACGGTACCAGATGCCACAAGAGTCACCTCATCGCTTACCGGAAAAAGCGTTGCGGAGTAAAGAATACTCTTTTCGGCGCACACATATTTTTGATCAATCGCCATGTTCTTCGTGTTTATTTTCAACACTGTGTTATGAGATTCCAAGCAAAAAAAAAACTCATTGTTACAGAATCCAAAACTTGCTGTCGTGATCCAATTGTTAAGGCGTGTCTCGTTGGTTCTTCCTGCCAGTAGCTCAGAGAATGTGAAAACGCTAATAGACCGGCCACCCCAGACACCGATCTTGCCGCTCTCGACGCTGATACCATGGATTTTTTCGCGAGTAAATATGCGCTGCTCAATTTTCATTAAACCAGTTTTGTAGTCGTAAACCTTCAGCGCTGGGCCCTGCCCTACAAGCAGAATTTCGTCGTTGAGAAACCGGAGCGCAGTAACGGGTCCATAATGAGCCACTTTCTGACAAGATTGTACAGTTAATAATGTCGTTTAAAAAAGAATGTGATTCTGTAATTGAACAGAAATGTAACTTACTGATAAACTCATATCTTTGAATCTTCCTGTAACACCGATATGTTCTTTATATCTTTTTTTAAAAAAATTCCTGTTCAGTTCTTTCGGACCATATTCAAGAGCGATTTGGAAAATTTTTAGAACGGCCGTCAGAGCCCTTGCCCTGATCCAACTGTATCAAAATTTCTACTAAGTCAGCAGGAAACGCCTAACGTGTTAACAGACTGATTTAAGGGGTTTAGTAAGTGGACAAATAGAGTTGAGAAACTGTTAACTTGATTGACTTAATTTTGTTTTTTAGACATGATCTATTGTTGGATTTTAATGTCTTTTCATTCTTTCCATTCTGTGTTCTTGTTGCTTAAAATCTCATGTTCTATGAAAGCTATTATTTTTCTACATGTTTTGTTCCCAAATATGTATCTGGCTTGCAAATGCAAAAATAAAATACATGAGACATATGACATTTCCATTACATAATAAATACAATTTAGATTTTTGGCGCTGAAAAACTTTTTAAACCTTCAAAACAAAATCCAAAATCACCAGGAGGTTCTCGAAAAACGTTCTGTTGGATTTTCTAACCAAGCATCCATAAAATCTACCAACAACACATTCCTATAGACTCTAAAACGGCAATGTCAACAGCACCAGATAGCAATATTAACTACAACGATGCTGTAGAATACTGGTCGTCGGTGCCAGCTACTGTCGACGGCGTGCTTGGGGGGTTCGGTGAGACCACGCCAGTTCCCAAAGTCGACGTCGCAGGTAGCATGGGGTTCGTGAGGAGACTAGGGCCCACGTTGAAGGTAGCCCCCGGTCAGATTAAGTATGGTCTGGATGTTGGTGCTGGGTAAGATGCATTAGATTAACACTTCATTTTTTGCTTCTAATAATGGAATTTGCGTGAATGCTAACGAGGTTTGCACACCTACACATACAGAATCGGCAGAGTGACGCGGGACTTTCTGTCAAACATTTGCGAAAAGGTCGACCTTGTCGAGCCTGTTTTACCTTTTGTTGAACAAGGACACAGGGAGCTTGCCACGCTTAAGGCTGAAGGTAAGATTGGCGAGATCTACCCTGTGGGCATGCAAGATTTCACGCCGAAGGAGGGGAAGTACTGGTTGATCTGGTGTCAATGGTGCCTGGGTCACCTTGGCGATGATGCACTCGTGGCGTTTCTCAAGCGCTGCGTTGCAGGCTTGCAGCCTGGCGGGACTATTGTTGTCAAGGAAAATAACACGCTTGTCGAGGACGATTTTGATGAGACAGACAGTTCAGTAACTAGAACTGACGAGTCTTTGCGCGCAATTTTTGAAAAGGCTGGCCTTAGGCTTATCATGAACAGTTTACAGAGAGGCATGCCAAAGCAGCTTTTTCCTGTACGAATGTATGCATTGAAGCCTGTTTTGAAATAACAGCATGTATGCCTAGTGTTGATATAAAAACAAACAAATCACAAGCCATTAAATTATTCTATACACATAACTAAAAACAACAACTTTTTTAAAGTCTCTTATAACCAAATCTCTAGTTGTGGAGACGCTTCTCATAAGAATGCAAAGAGTGAACACCACCCTCAAGCTGAGCACTAGGAGATCTAAACTCAAATCTAATGGTACCCTCATCAACACCCTTCTGCATCTCAGCAATAGACTTGACACCAATGTCCTGCAGACCATGCTGCAAACCAGAGGTCAAGTAGGGAATGAACTTAGTGATGGAACCACGGTCTACAACGTTACCACTGACACCCTGGGCAACCAAGACAGAGTCAGACTCAGAAAAGTATCTGGAGGTAGCAGCGTTAGAGTCAACACCAGTCTTCTGCATAGCCTCAATCGAGCCCATACCTCTGTAGGCTTTGACACGCTGGCCATTCTTATAAAAGTAGTTACCAGGAGACTCGGTAGTACCAGCAAGAAGACCACCCATCATAACGGTAGAGGCACCGAGGGCGATAGCCTTGGTAATTTGTCCAATGTTTTGAATACCACCGTCGGCAATGCAAGGAACACCAAATCTCTTAGCAAACTCAGTAACATTGTAGACAGCAGTTCCCTGAGGACGGCCAACAGCCATGACCTCCTGGGTGATGCAAATAGAACCAGAGCCCATACCAATACGAAGACCGTCAACACCAGCAGCAATGAGACTAGCAGCCTGCTCACGGGTGACAACGTTACCACCAATAACTTGGAGGTTGGGGAACGTGGCCTTGGCCCACTGGATCATCTCAACCTGGAAGATAGAGTTACCCTGAGATGAGTCAAGGATGACAACATCCAAACCAGCGTTGACAAGCTTCTCCAGACGCTCTCTGTCGTCAGGACGAGTGCCAATGGCAGCACCACAAAGCAACTGCTTGGAATCAAAAGACTTAGAAGCATTAGGGTAGTTGTGGTTCTTTTGCAAATCGGTACGAGACAACAAAGAGATAATGCATCCATGCTCGTCAACAATAGGAAGTTTGCCCTTCTTGGACTTTCTCAAAACCTCGTTGGCAGTCAACAAATCAACGGAACCAGCAGCAGTGACCAAGTCAGTGGTCATGATCTCACCAACTGGGGTGTCGTTATTGTCGTGGAACTGAATGTCACGGGAGGTAACAATACCTAGCAACTTGCCAGGCATCTTACCATTGACTAGAAACCAAAGTTAGTTAAAAAGACTCTTAAAATTTGAGTTTGCATAAAAGTAGAGAGAACCAAAAAAATCAGAAAGTTAAATCTCCTCAAGACCGTTAAGTCATTACAGAAGAACGAAAGTTATAAATAAATTGAGTTTCATCATGAAGAAGGTGGAATTAAAAATTAATTGAAACTTACCAGTAACAGGAAAACCTGTGAAACCAAGCTTCTCTTTGAGCTTTTTGATATCACCAACAGTCTGAGAAGGGTCAACAACAACGGGATCAGAAATGAAACCGTTCTCGTACTTCTTAACTTGTCTCACCATCTCAGCCTGCTCATCAGCAGTGCAGTTGTGATGAATGATACCAATACCTCCGAGAAGAGCCATGTGAATAGCCATGTCAGCCTCAGTAACAGTATCCATAGGAGAAGAAAGCAGAGGAGCCTTGAGAGTAATTTTCTTGGAGAGCTTCGATTCTAAAGAAACAATGCTCGATGGAAAATCGATCTTGCCAGGAAGCATAAGAAAATCGTTATAAGTCAAACCACCTCTAGAAACAGAGTCCATGAGGGTCTTGACATCAATACCGTCCAAAGACTCGTATTGCTTGAGGATTTCAAAAGCATTGGCAGGATCTTCAAAGGACATGTTGTTTAGGGTGTGCGGTTATGTGGGAACCAGGGTAAAGTGACTGTATATACCATTTTTCCAAAAACTAAGAAACCGAAAGAAAAAAGAGGAAAAAAAAAGAAAGAGAAAGCAAAGGAAATGACTCGATATTTATGCAACGGAAAAAAATTTTCACACGTTAAATTTTTTCTACTCAAAAACTGACAAATTTATGAAATGCTTATGTAACATTGTTGCAGGTTAGGGTAATTTACGACCCAATCAAAATTAGAAAGTCGTTGGGACTTTTGATAGCCGCAATGAGATTAAGTTTAAGTTTACGCAAAGCTAAGAATGTTTTGTGGTCAGCTCAGCCGTCTGAGTTTCAAGTGAACAGTTAGAACTTCGGATCATTTGTTGAAAACTTCGGATTGTTCCGGAAACACTCACAAAATTTTGTCATCATTAAAATTTTCTATTACAGTTCACCCCTTTATAAGTGAGTTAACTAGACCAAAGAAGATTTGCATTATAACGGGGAGCATTTTATGATGAAATGTATGACAGTGCCGACGATTGATACTGCGACAAGTTTTTTAGGCACAGACTTGGTTAAAAATAGGTTTTTCCATGTATTTTCTATTGCATATTGTGGTTATTTATGTAATCAACTTTTTGTTTGAAAAATTTTTGCAGGTTCAACTTTTAGGGTTTGTCACTTAACACTTTAAGATTTATCAAATATAATACTTCTTTAATTATTATGAATAGACCGCCGGTTGAAAGAATCAGGTCGTTCAACCAATAACCATTTTCCACACCAGCTATTTTTTTGGTCAAAATAACAGCAGAATCAAGTGTTTTGAGTGAAAAATTGGAAGGTTAATATTTAGTCAGATAAAAACTACTATTTAACAAAAAAACAGAAGATAAAAGTAAATTTTGTCAAATTACTGATTTTAACCAAACGTGTGACAATGAAACCTGTAGCTGTATCAGCAACCCAAATATGTGCTGAAAAAAACCCGTCGCCTTATGAATCGCCAATATTGCGTGTAAAATTAGTTAAACTTACATTGAAACGACACAATACCAGCATGACCTAATATGATGTAAAGGTCAGTATATCTGTCTGGAGTTAATGATGGTTCCTTTTCACTAACAACTCTCGCTTTGTTACAAAAGATCTGTTAGAATGTATTGATTCCCTTCTATCTGCTGTTCTTAAAATAGTTGCATCTTAAACGACGCTCTAAACCCTCACTTTCTAAACGTAGTAAATTCCTGATTATTTTTCTTTTTAAACCACTCCTGAAGCTGAAACCCAGTAAAAAAAAGGCTTCAAAGGTTTTTTATTTTATTTGGTTTCGGATAAAAAACATATTAAAAGTTTTCACATTATATAAGAGATTTTGTATGGGAAAAATGAAAATTGTTGCAACTTGTGATCGATTGAAATTTGTGCAATTTTGGATGTGAGTTTTATATCTTAGACATTGTCGTGAATTGCTTAAAAAAAGATTTTCTCAACAATGGTTGATTAAAACGGAGGTTCACTGTACTTTTTATTTTAAGTTTCTGTACAGCTCAATTACATATTTTTCCCTAGAGAGAACTGGTTCATTTGTAGTCAACCACCACCACTCATCATCAACTCAAACAAAAAACTTCAACAACCAAGCCTTGACAAGGAAAGAAAGAGGAGACTAAACATAAATATTAGTCAAAATAAACCCTATCACCTAATTCCAGCGCCCATTATTCTTAATTTTTATTTATTAATAAACACTACCACTCACACCCGCTCAAAAAAATATTATTCACAATGAAATTAAATGCTACGCGCAAAGCAGCGACGGAAGAGTCTGTCGAATTAAGATATTTCCAAAAGTGTTTGGATTTAAAACGAAAAGTCCTAGAGATTGAACAACACAACGAGCTGCTAGGCTTGTCTATCAACAGAAACAAGCGTGACCTTAAGCGCCTACAAGTTGAGAAAGTCGTTTTACTGGAAAAACTTGACGGCGTGAATCATTTGCTCGATTACTTGGAAGCAGAAGCAGAGTCCGAAGAGAGCGCTGATGAAGTAGACGATACCCTCAACGAACCCATCGAAAGCGAAGAAGAAAGCGTTTCAGAAGACGAAAAGAAGACTGGATTAGCACAAATAGCAAAGAAAACAAGTAGCATAGGTGAGGAGAGCACACCACCGGTCAAGAAAAAGCCACCTCCAAGAGACCCCAAACTGCCCAAGCGTCCTCAAAATGCTTACATCCTCTTCTGCGAGCGGGAGAAAGAGAATGTTAAGCGTGAGCTTGAGCTTTCTAACAAAAACGGCCAGTTCGATTTGACCAAGGCCATGGCTGAAAAGTGGCATGAGCTTCCATCTGAAGAAAAGAAGGAGTTCTACGAAATGTATGAGAGTGACAGAGAGCGTTATGTCCGTGAGATGGTCGCATACGACCAGCATAACCTCACACCTAGCGTCGAAAAGGAAATGCAGCGTGCGAAGAAAATGATGAAAGAGATTGAGAGTGAGCGGAGCGAGGGCAAGCGCCCACACGTCAAGAGCGGCAGTGCGCTGGCCAAACTAATCGAAGCCATCAGCGGTCCTGAGGCAGCGGCTGAAGCCATAGGTCACAGCAAGCATAGCTAAACTATTTGTGTATGAATCAAGAAAATTACTGGTGTCATGATTTTTTTTTTTTTTTTTTTTTTTATTAATGGGCGAGATTAACAGAAAGTACGGCATCAGAAATAAATAAATTGAAAGAAGAAAATGCATTAAAACTGGGGAAGGGTGATTAATTAGAACTTCTCAGAAGCAATGAGATCAACAACGACGTTGACAATGGCCACAAGGATTTCAGCGCCAATAAGAACAATGACAATAAACTCTAGGTACTCCTCGTTGGCATGCCCTAGCTGTTCTTTGAGCATCTGCAGCAGATCAGAAATTACCTCCAGGCGCTGATTCAAAAGGCTCACTCTCTGGTTGATTTCAAGGTATCCTCTGGTAGCTTGGTAAATGGGCTCTAGGTGGGGCTCGGACCACATCAATTCAGGTGAATCAAGAACAGAGCCGTGTAAATTCACATTGATTCGGAGAATAAATAACTCTCCAATAGACTTCATTATGTTTTTTCTGTTCATGCTAATTTTACCTGTTAGGGCTACTTCTTCAGGAAGGTCTTGCGTATCTTCAATAGTGTTATCAACTAGTTCTTCAAAAAGAGAGATTTTAACAGACTGGGCTAAAGCATGTGAGATTGACAGCTTTACCATATAATTCGAACCATCCCTCAAAGTGATGAAATCATTATAGATTCGGGGCTGGTATGACTTGGTGATGTAATAGTTGAATTCCTCGACCTCAACGTCTTCGTCAGCAAGCTTTTCGTTTTCGAACCGCGCAAGCTCCTTCAAAAAGCGCTTTTCCTCTTCTTCCGTGAAGCCCCAATACACAACAACACCGTATTCAAAAAGAAAAATGTCGTTCTGACCCGTCATGTGCACGTCAATTTCTCCGCCTTCGTCATCGAGTCGCATAAGACCAGCATTGTCTGTTACATCTGCATTGGTACTTGTAATAGAACTACTACTGGTTCTATTCCTCTTGTATGTGTAAGTCGTGTATAAGCATTCGTCGAATAGTTTTGGGGCTGCCTTGTTACCTTTGCGGCCAGATAGATACCGAGCTAAATCCTTCATTCTGTACGAGCTGGCCGTGCAGTAAGCTGTGACTCTAGGTAACACCGCTCTGTGGGCTTTACCAAGTCGCTCAGCATCTTTTCTAGCAGGAGTGTCTTTAATCCGTGTGACTTGGGAATACACATCCCTGCCACTTTCCTCGTCTTCTGGCAATGGCTCATCTGGGAGAAGTTTCAGTTTCTGTGTCGTGTACGAAGTGCGCTGTGGGCCCAATCTCGCGTTGGGCAGTCTAAAATCTTTGGGATAGCTGGGCCGGGCGGGGGCAGGTTTCTTACCCAGCGATGAGGGGCCTTCCGGGTTCATGACTGGGAGAGAAGCGGCAGCCCCCTGGAGGAGGGGGGTATGCTCAGAATCGGTGTTCGAAGACTGCTGATTTGACATGATAAAATCTAATATTATTAACAAAATTATTTGAGAGAGGAAGAGTTGTCGCAGTTACAGTTGCTGCCGTGGGCAGATGTTGTCGTTGTCGGTTGGCGATGTGAAAGGCCGGAAGTTTCGGAGAGAGCAGTGTCAGGCATGAGGCAATAGGACCAAAAGCAACCTTAACAAACTTTTCTTTTTCTAAAAGTGGTGCTCCGGGTAATGAAGGTTAGGGTGATCTTAAACCGTTGTTGGGAGTTTGTGTTGCTCAGTGTAGCAACTGTGAAACTCAAAAAGTTATGACGAAAACGCGTCTCTTTAACTTTTTTGGGAAATTCTTTGGGACAAAACCGCAAACGAAGATTGTGAAAATTGTGAAAAACTCTAAAAAAAATTTCAATTTTTTTCCGTTTTTTTTTTTAAATTTTTGGACTTGTATTAAAGGTTTTTGGCCGCGCTAGTTGTCTTTGAATGGCTCCAATATAAATTTATTAAAAATTTTCTTCGACTTTCTTTCTTCTTTCTTCTCTCTCTTTTTACACCCTCCCCTTCCTTTTGCCATTTCCTCATACCGGAACTTTTTATCTTTCTTTTTTATTCATGTCAATCAATATGAAATTCGTTGTTGTTTCTGGTGGTGAGTATTTGGCAAAAGGAAGCGCTTTCGTAGCTATTCCTGTGTATATTCTTCTCTTGTAAAAATTTGTGACTAAATGTGAATCCCATATCAGGTGTTATTAGTGGTATTGGTAAAGGTGTTATCGCCTCCTCTACCGGTCTTTTGTTCAAGACTATGGGTCTTAACGTTACCTCTATTAAGATCGATCCTTACATGAACATCGATGCAGGTACCATGAGTCCTCTGGAGCACGGTGAGGTCTTTGTCCTGAACGATGGTGGTGAAGCTGATTTGGATCTTGGTAACTACGAGCGTTACCTTAATGTCACTTTAACTAAAGAACACAACATCACCACTGGCAAGGTCTACCAGCAGGTTATTGAGCGTGAAAGAAAGGGTGACTACCTCGGCAAGACCGTTCAGGTTGTCCCCCATCTGACTAACGCTATTCAAGACTGGATTGAGAAGGTCTCTAAGATTGTCGTTGACGCCAACGGAGAGACACCTGATGTCTGTATTGTCGAGCTCGGTGGTACTGTTGGTGACATTGAGTCTGCTCCTTTCGTTGAAGCTCTTCGTCAGTTCCAGTTTAGAGTTGGTGTTGAAAACTTTGCTCTTATTCACGTTTCTCTTGTTCCCGTTATTCACGGTGAAAAGAAGACCAAGCCTACACAGGCTGCCATTAAGGATCTCAGAAGTCTGGGTCTTACACCCGATATTATCGCTTGCAGATGTTCTGAGGAGCTCGATCAAGCTGCTATCGAAAAGATCTCAATGTTCTGCCATGTTGGCCCTAACCAGGTTTGGGCTGTTCACGATGTCAACTCTACTTACCACGTTCCTTTGCTTCTTCGCGAGCAGAAAATGCTCAAGTTCTTTTCTGATCGCTTGAAGCTTTCTGATATTTCCATTTCTAAGGAGCGCATTGACAAGGGCAAGGACCTTTGGAGCAGATGGTTGCAGCTTACTTCCTCTCACGACAGAAGCTTTGAGGCCGTCACCATTGCCATTGTCGGCAAGTACACCAATCTTCAAGACAGTTACATTTCTGTTGTTAAGGCTCTTGAGCATTCTGCTTTGCGCTGTGAGCGTAGACTTTCCATTCTTTGGGTCGAGGCCACTGATCTTGAACAGGAAACCTCTGTTTCTGACAAGATTAAGTACCACCAAGCTTGGAAGAATGTTTGCTCTGCTGATGGTATTCTAGTCCCTGGTGGCTTTGGTACCAGAGGTACTGAGGGTATGGTCTCTGCTGCTAAATGGGCCCGTGAAAACAATGTTCCTTATCTTGGTATTTGCCTTGGTTTCCAGATCGCTGTTATTGAATTTGCTCGTAACGTTCTTGGTCTCGATGCCAACTCTATCGAACTTGACGAGAACACTAAGGAGCCTGTTATTGTTTACATGCCTGAAGTTTCTAAGACCCATCTTGGTGGTACTATGAGACTTGGTTTGAGACCTTCTGTTTTCCAGGACGGTTCTGAATGGAGTAAGCTGCGTCAGCTTTATGGTGGTGCCCAAAGAGTGAACGAGCGTCATAGACATAGATACGAAGTCAGCCCTAACCATATTGCTGCTCTTGAAGCGGCAGGTCTCAACTTCATTGCAAAGGACGACTCTGGTGAAAGAATGGAGTGCATTGAGCTCAAGAACCATCCTTACTACGTTGGCACTCAATACCACCCCGAGTATCTTTCAAGAGTGCTTGATCCCTCTAGACCAGTTCTTGGTTTGGTTTCGGCTGCCAGTGGTGTTCTTGACAAGGTCACTACTGACATTGCTAAGACTGGTGCTGGCGACTTTTAATGAGTTTGCATGTTTGTATTTATTGTTTGTATAGAAATAAAATTAAAGTAATTATATAGAGTTATGGCACATTTAAATTTTATTTATTCATCAAAAGTGAGGGCATAAGCCAGCTTGAGATTTTTCATGATCGTGATCACACTTTTTCCTTTCTTAAACAGGGTTATGTGCGGCGGCAGCTGGGAGCAAAAAAATTTTCCAAGGTTAGGGCCAAACTTTTAAGTCGTCCTAACTTTTTGTCGTCGCCTTTGCTTCAATTACCAAGATCTCCAAACAAAATCTTTACTTGTTTCTACCTCTTCACTATCCTCGCTGGCTTGCTGTCACCTAAATTATTATGGTTAAGCCTCCTAAAACCGCATCGTCGCGAAAGCATGCTGTAAGTAGAAACTTTTTACTGCTGTGCTTTTTTCATCTAACTAATCCAAAATTGACAGTTCGTGACGTTCAGAGACCGTGTAGATAGGATCAAGATCGATCCTATTCGGAAGGTCAGCTGGCGACCCGCTGAAAACTCGAAAACTTCTTACTTTCTTACGGCTTTCAATCATTGGGGTGAGCTCAATCTTTCTACAAGCTTCACAGACTTTGCCCAAGAATGCCAACCTCTTTGTTTGTCTTTACCGCTCATCATTCACAACCAGAAGCAGATCATTGAGCTGCTACTGAAATACATCAACCTCAAAGACGAGCATTCATTAGAGTCTTTGCTTGAGTAAGTAACTTTTTTTTAACTTGAATTTGTTAATTCCTTACTTACAATTTTTGACAGTCTTGTTACGCGACTTGCTCATGATTTAGGTCCCGACTTTGAACCATACTTCGGCATCACACTGACTACATTAATGGAGCTAACTTCGTTATCCCAAATTCAAGTTACTGAGTGGACTTTTAACTGCCTCGCTTACTTGTTCAAATATTTGTCACGTCTTTTGACTACAGACCTTGTTCCAACATACAATCTTCTTTCACCACTTCTCGGTAAAACTCATCAAAAGTACTTTGTTCTTAGATTTACGGCCGAGTCTTTATCGTTTTTAGTTAGAAAATGCACTGGCGATTCTCTATCACAAATTGTCACTAAAATCATTGCTGATGCTTACGAAGTTCAGAACGAAGAATTTTATAGTAGTGTTGTTTTACTTTTTGCCGAAACCATGAAAAGCACTAGCCATACACTTCACTCTAGATCAGGAAACATTCTGGAAACTGTCTTTAAAGTAATCCGGTCTGTTCCTCGTGAACATCAAGCTTACATTGCTAACTTGATTTCTGACGTTTACATTGCTCTGCTACAACATTCAAATGAAGCTACCGCCAATATCTTGTTCGAAAAGGCTTACAAATTCACAGATTCCATTTTTGAAAACGATAATGTTTCAGTGCTTGACCTGCTTCTTCCTACTAAGCTTGTTTTTGATCTTGCAGGTTTGCGTAAGGGTAGTAGAGTCAAGCAATGGGATACCCTTTACTCTTACACTATGGCCATTCTCAATAAGGTAGAGAATATCACCTCTATGGAAGTCGACGGCGAAGAGGAAAATATAAGCAAATTATCTTATTCTTTGATACAGGCTTCTTGTGCTTTGCTGCAGTCTTCAGATCTCAAGTCTGCCACTTCATATCATGGCAAGATTCTTAAGGCATTTACTAGCCTTCTTGACGGTAATCTGTTCCTTCCATTCTCTCAACTTTTACTTGAGCAAGCCAACGACAGGTTTAAAACTTTTGTCATCCCATATATTGCCAAATTTATCAGTAACGCTGAAAATGAAAAGTTTCGATCAAAGATTGCTTACTTTATTTTAAAGCTGGAAGCCGCTGGTTTGATGAACAATACAATTGAACTAGTGCAAGGTACATTGAGATTAGGCGCAAACAGTTCTTTCATTTTGACTTCTATCGCTAATACAAAGGAATTTTCAAAGCAAGACGTCAACTCTTTTACTACTGAAAAACTACAAGAGCTTTGGTGGAATCTTGAGGTGCTTAGAGCTTCCGTTTCAATAGACAAGAAGATGCTTTTTGATGAATTACTTAGTATTTTTGTCAGTCTGAGAAGTAGTGGCCCCAAGTTGACCACGCTGAAGGCTTCTTTACTTGGTAAAATTTTGAGCATCATCTCTAACATGCAAAACATTACTTCTTCTCTTGAGGATAACGTTTTGAGCAAGGCACTAGATCTTCTTTCTAGTGTGAGAACCTCTTCAGATTTTTTACTTGGGTTTAGTGAAGTTTTTTCTACTTTGATTAGAAACAAATCAAAGAAGGTAACAACCGAGCAAGCTGAATTCGTTATAAAAACTCTTTCTAGCAACTTTTATCTTTCGTCAAGTGATATCAGAAAGTATTCTTTAAACATCGTTGGCCAAGTTTATATTGTTCGCAGTCTTGTTGTTCCCAAGCTGATCAGTCAATGTCAGCAGATCTCTGAGCTTCCCCTTGATCTCGCCAACGCGCGGACATTGCAAATGCATATTAGAAATGTTGGAATAAACTTTACTGTTACTGGTACTGATATAGCCGCCGATAATGTCATTACTCAGTACCTTTTTGGTTTACTGACTGTGCCTTTTCAACCCGTTTGGGAGGCTGCTATGGATGCACTTGCCAAGGTCAGCGAGAAGTCCCAAAAGACCATTTGGGATATTGCCTTTTCCTGGATTTCACCCAATGATTCTGATCTCAAACAGCAACATTTAATCAACGAAATTACACCTACATTTACCGAAGAGCC
Source organism: Geotrichum citri-aurantii (assembly GCA_030463015.1). Classification (NCBI taxonomy): domain Eukaryota; kingdom Fungi; phylum Ascomycota; class Dipodascomycetes; order Dipodascales; family Dipodascaceae; genus Geotrichum; species Geotrichum citri-aurantii. Next base: position 24,333 of record JAKVQX010000005.1, read on the forward strand.
GGAGGACTTCCGTGAGCCTAACTGCACTAACCTAAAATTTATCGTCGAACATGCACAAAATGCTTTGTTCACGTACACCAACATTGAGTCGACTACTGCCCAATTTGTTTTGAACAAGATTTCCACTGAAGATTCTTCTGATATGTTGAGAGCACAAGCTATACAAGTCTTAATTCGCGTTCCTAATATCGCTGAGAAATATGCGAGAAACCTTGTGCCTTTCATTCTTTGGGATGAGGCAGAGGATGACGAAGAGGATGAGTCTGTTCCTGCGGGAGCTTCTTGGACTTTTAAAGACAGAACCACTATCCTGGAACTATTTTCTCTTTTTAAGAGTCCTAAAACCATTTACAGGGGTCCAGAAATTTATGAACGCTATCTATATCTGCTTGGTCACAGACTCATTCACATCCAGCAGGTTGCTCTGAAGTGTATTTTAACTTACAGAGACCCCATTCTGAGAAAGTACTCTGAGAATCTCAATGGCTTGCTGGACGATCCTAGATTTAAGGATGAACTGCTTTTGCTGTTGAGAAAATCCGGTGAGGATGAAGAGACTATTCATGAAGATGACCGTGCTACCGTCTTGCCCATTGTTATTCGTATCCTTTTTGGCAGAGCACAAGTTGCTAAAGCTGGTAATGGTCGTCAAGGTCGTCGTTTTGCTGTTTTATCTGCATTGATGAACGTTGAACCTCAATACATTCGTCTTTTTGTTTCTCTAGCTGCAGATAAAATTCACGCTCAAGGTTTCTTCCAGTCTTATGATTCTAATCAAACTGAGCCCATTACTCTTGATGAGAAACTTTTTAATCTTGTGCCTAAAGAGAATATTTTGAGAAGAGAACTTGGTTTTCTTTCTATGATTGAAGAAGTTCTTGATCATTTGCGTGGCAGAGCCAAACATTGTCTTGATATTATTGTTGAAAACTTGGTCTTTTGCATTCACAATTCTCAAAAAGAGGCTTCCTTTGAAGCGGGTTCTCTCGCCCTCAAAACCACACGTTCGATCCGTACTGCTGCTGCTAAGTGCGTTGAGTTGTTGTTTCGAGTCATGGAAGATGTCGAGTGGAATGCTTACTTTGCAACTCTCTACAAATATTTCATTTTTCCTAGACTGGCTACTTTTACTCAAGACAATCTCGAAAACCCATCTGGCCTTATCAAGATTTTTGTTACATTGTCTACAAAACCTAATCTTGTTCAGTACCTCGCCTATGACAATGCTGCTATTGTGACAGCTTTTTTTTCATGTCTGAATGATGAGAGAGTCAAGGACTCTGTTGTTACCACAATTATTGACACTATCACCAACGTTATTCAGTGGTATGACGATAAGAAACTTGTCAACCCAGTTACATTGAACCAGATCGTTGATACTGGTGTTCCCATCATTCTTCAGCAAATGCCCGAGCTTCTTCGCCGCAACTCAACAATTCAGCTGCTTGACAAGGAATCCACTCTTTTGGTTAAGCTTGCCTCTGGTGGCTACGTTACTAACAATGATGTCCGCAAGAGACTGGTCAATGTTTCTCTTGATGCTATGGAGCGTCCTTCTAACCTGATCTCGCTCAAGATCAAGGGTGATATTCTGCGTTGTTTGTCTGCCATGCTAGCTAGTGATTTAGCCGAAACTGAGGAGATCGTTTCTGCTTACAACAGCTTAGGCAGAATGTTCAAACAGATTAGTGATAGATACGCTAGACAAGGTCTTTGTGAGTTGTACGTTGTTTTTGGCCAGAAGGTTGAGAAATATGCTAGAGTTGGTTCTCTCATCTTTTCGCTCAACGCTTACTCTCAAAAGCGTTTAGGTGTTCCTGATTTTGACAAACGTCTTGATACCTTTTCTTCAATTAATGAAGAGGTCTATAGCTCTTTAAACGCCGAGGAATGGACTCCTCTTCTGTTTAACCTACTTTTTTTCCTTAAGGACCCCGAAGAGCTTTCTATCAGATCTAATGCTGAGTATTCTATGAAACGTTTTGTTGATTGCATTTCTGGTCTTTCTTCTCAGGAAGACGCTAATGCATACATTAAGCTTCTTGACAATATTGTTATCCCTGCACTGAAGATTGGTCTTAGAGAGAAATCTGAGATTTTCAGAGGCGAATATATCAATATTCTTGCTCATATGGTGCGCAATCTGAAATACACTGATCAGTTTACTGATATGAAATGTCTACTTTTTAACGGTGATGAGGAGGCAAACTTTTTCAATAACGTTTTGCACATTCAGAACCACAGACGTCAAAGAGCTGTGAGAAGATTAGGAATTCTTTCCGAGCAGATGCAGTTACGTGACAACAACATTGCTTACTATCTTTTGCCTATCATTGAGCATTTTGTTGAAAACACTGAAGTTAAGAATAGTCTTTTGTCTAGTGACACTATAACTGCCATTGGTTCTCTAACTAGACATCTTTCATTCAACCAGTACCGTGCCATTACCAAGCGATATATCTCGTATTTGTCCAGTAGACCTGAGTACATCAAAGTCAGTGTCAAGCTCGTTGACTCTGTTGCTGAGTCTCTTGGTGATTCTTCTGCTGTTGCAGCTATCAACGATGAAGATGCTGAAATTGCCAAGAAATCTAAGAGAGAGCCATTTCCTGGTGCTGTTTTGCTTTCTGAGAATTTACCTTCACAAGAAAAGCTCAACAATTTTATTATCAATGATATCGTGCCTTCTATTAAAAAGACATTGAATACTAAAGAAGAAGATACATTGAGCATTAGAATTCCTCTTGCCGTTCCCATTATCAAATTCTTGAAGGTTCTTCCTCATGATCTGCTTATTGTCAAAATTCCCGGTGTTCTCACTACTCTGTGTCAGATTTTGAGGTCTAAAGCTCAAGAGCTTCGTGATAACCTTAGAAAGACTCTGTGTGTCGTCACTCGCATTCTTGGTCCTAAGTATCTTTTCTTTATTTTGAAAGAACTTAAAGGTGCCTTGCGTCGTGGTTCACAGCTACATATTCTCGGCTACACTGTTCACACGTTGCTCACTGAGCTAAGCTCTGTGTTAATGCCGGGCGATCTTGACGACTCGCTTGAGCTTCTCACTGAGATCATTATCGAAGACACTTTTGGTGTTACTGGTACTGAAAAAGATGCTGATGGTTACACCAGCAAGATGAGAGAAGTTAAGCAGCAAAAAAGTTTCAACTCCGCCGAACTTGTGGCTGCCAATATCACTCTTCAAAAGTTTTCTGTCATGATCAATCCTATCAAACAGATCTTGCTATATGATAAGCTGAATTTGAAGACAGAACAGAAAATTGACGATCTTTTAAGAAGACTTGCCAGTGGTCTCCACTCTAATCCTGATGCTGGCAAGCGTGAAATGCTGGTTATGTGTTACCAAATTTACAAAGTCAGCCAGGACATCCAGGCTGAGGAAGAAGCTGCTAAGAAAGCCTTAGAGGAGAAAGAGGCTGAAAACGATGCTTACATGGAGGACAATGAGAGTCACTTCATTGTTTCGTTAGACTCTAAAGATCCTTCTGGTGGTGGTCGCAAAAAGCCTAAATTACACACTCTAAACTTGCACATTCTAGTTAAGTTTGTCTTTGAGACTGTCAGACAGGTGCTTGGTAAGCATGAGCCTTTGCTGACAGTTGAGAATGTTCTTGGTTTTGTCCCATTCCTTGGAGAAGGTCTTTCTTCTACGTTTGAGGATGTTCAAATCTCTTCTTTGAAACTGTTTACGATTATCTTGAGACTGCCCATTCCTGACGTTGACGAAAAACTGATCCAATACGCTCGTGTCGGCCTTGAGATTATTCATAACTCGCCTTCTACCAACTCAGAGCTTTGCCTCACAGCCCTCCGTTTCATTTCCGTTATTCTGCGGAATAAGGAAAACGTTAAGATTCCTGAAACTGCTCTCGGTTATATTTTGGAACGCATGAAGCCTGATTTGGAAGAACCTGATAGACAAGGAATGGCTTTTGCTTTTATTAAGTCAATTGTTGCTCGCGGCATTGTGATTCCGGAGGTCTACGACGTCATGGACCGCATTTCACAGGTTATGGTAACAAACCAGAACAAGACTACTCGTGAATCTTGCAGATTAGTTTACTACCAATTTCTTACCGAGTATCCTCAAGGTAAAGAAAGATTGCAAAAGCAATTTAAGTTTTTGGTCGGCAATCTGCAGTATCCTGCGGTTGATGGTAGACTATCTGTAATGGAACTGATCCACACCCTTTTGACTAGAATTGACGACGTACATTTGGAAGATATTACAACATCTTTCTTTGTTGCTTTGGTTTTAGTTGTCATTTCTGACGAATCTTCTACGTGCAAGGAAAGTGCATCTTTATTAATCAAAAAACTTTTGGATCGTGCTGGTGATGCTCAACTTGAGTTCATCAAAACTTATTTGAAGGCATGGTTGAAAAAGCCAATTACCGAGCCTTTGCTGCTTAGAGGCGGTCTACAAGTAACTGGTCTCTACTTTAGCACGCTTGGTGCCAATAAGGACCAGGAACTTTTAGAGCTTTCTGAGTCAAGAATAACTGAGATCTTGACAACAGCACTACCTGATGGTCACGATGATGTTGAAGAGATTGACTGGTCTGTTGTCTATTTTTCTGCTCAGCTTTTTGCAAAGTTGGCTGAGGTTGCCCCTGCTCGTGCATACAGTGCTTCTTACCAGGAGCGCTGGAGCCTGGTTGAGCGTAACTTGCTTTACCCACACAGTTGGGTCAGACTCGCCTGCTCACGTCTTTTGGGCTCACTTTTTAGCCATGTTCGCGAGAACAAGGATAGTGTACTTGCAATCAAGCCTGCCGATTTGCAGCTTACTGCGTTTAAGATTATTCGTCAATTAAGTGTTGCTAATGTTACTGAAGATCTGGCCTTCCAGAGTGTCAAAAACCTTGTGTTCATCGCGATGGAGTTTGAGGCGTACGATGTCATGTACAAGAAGCCACAGAAGTCTGCTGCTACCGAGATAGTGGACGCTGAGGACGAGGAAGACCCCGAAAAGGAAGAGAAAGCGCTCAACTGGCTGGTCCGCAAGATTTCGTCTGTCCTGCGCACAGAAAAGCGTGCGCGCGAGATGCAACAATCCAAAAAGAGTGCAATTCAATTTTTAGCATCTGTGGTTCAGCTGCTCGATTCCGTCGACCGTATACATGAGCTTGAGGACGAGATTATTCTTGCGTTCTATAACTTCCTCGAGCCTTCAGGAAACGATGAGCCCGAGCACATACATGAACTCAAAACGCTTGCTGCTGAGTCAGTAGAACTGCTAAAGGCCAAAATTGGCACCACCGAGTACCTCAAGGCTTACACGCGCGTGCGCCAGCTGGTCGCCGAGCGTCGCTTCCAGCGTAAAAAGAAGCGCAACATCCAGGCTGTCGCCAACCCTGAGCTGCACGCCCGCAAGAAAATTAAGCGCAACGAGCGTAAACGCGAGAATCGTAAGATCAAGAATGGAAAGGATGAAAACGGTCTTTACCACACAAAGAAAAAGCGCAAGCTATGATCTATTAGATAGTATCCTCGTTTCTTATTATTATTGTTATTATTTTTTGTTTGTTTGTTATTTGTAAAATTTTTAAAGTAGTTTTGACATTAATCTCATTAGTTTTTTTTTTTAGACATTGCTTTCTCGAATCGCGATCGAAGCAATCTCTTTTGTGATTACACATGAAGCATGTACCCGTATTTGTGTACTTGTCCATAATCAGTGCCTCGCGGCCAAAGAAATAACGTTACGGTACGGTTAAAATCCCCAGGACGAGAACTCTTCCTTGTGCGAGAAAGAGTTCCGTAACGACGACGCCCGGGGAAGATTTTTCCGCACAGATTGTGACGCGACAGGCCGTGTCTTGCTGTTTGCTGCCCTGCGTTTTTGCTTGTCCACGAGCGTCGATGACGACGAAACTGGTGATCCTGTGGCTGCAGAAGCTGCTGTCTTTGATCTAATTGCGGTGGTGTCCTTCACCGACCTTGCAGTCTTGCCTAATAAATACGCCAGTACCAGCACCTTCTGCACCAGAACAGAGTTGTAACCAGGATACCTTTCTAAGGCAGTCAAGAGCGTGCTAGACGTCTGTCTTGCAATCGGGCACACAATGAACAGCACGTAAGCTAACAAGACAAATCTATCGACAGCCATGGTTTTGACAGCTACCTTCCGTCGCACCTGCGACTGCAGTGATGCCGTTTGTGTCTTCGATGTGGTCTTTGCATTCGTAGGAAGCAACTCGTTTCGAGCATTCGAGTCGATTTGGAAATGGCTTGAGATCGAGCCTTTACGTGAGGTATTGGTGTATTTCTTGACCAACTGCTGGTATGTGACCGATTTCGCCAGTTCAGAGTCCTCGTCGCTACCAGAAAAATCAGAGTTAATCTGCTCGTCATCATAATCTTCGTCGTCTTCGTATTGCGGGGCAACAGGCAGACCCCAGTCGTTCAGACCTCCATACTCTTCTTTATGTTCTGATTGCTTGGCTAGACGTCGCAGCTGAGCTCCATTATAAACTCCGCCATTCCCTCTGTCGCCATATTCAGATTGAGCATACACATGGTTTCGGTTTTGGGATGGAGGCGGCGCTTGGTAGTACTGTTGTTGTGACGGATAGTGTTTCTGCCGTGGTGATTGTGGTGGTTGTGTTGGTGGTACGGGTGTTATGAATGCTCGGTCCTCGTTTCTTTCTTTTATGTCATGGAAATCTACCTCGGTTGCAGCACGTGAACTATATTTTTCTCTGATTGTTTTCCGTCGCGACAAGCGCTGCTGGTGTTGAAACAATGACATAAGTAGCTTCTCTTGAACATTAACTCGCGAATTTTGCTGCGGGGAGCGATAGCGCTGCAGCTGAAAATCTTCTGTATCATCGTGGCGCTGCTGGAAACTGCCTGCAGTTGAGTAGGCCTTTGTCGGCGCGGTACCTGTGAAGTAACCGCCGCTGACTACAAACGGACTTCGGTTGTCGACAATCCCCGGTCGCGTCTTACTCGACCACGATGTAGCGCGGTAATGACCTGACCGCCGGTCGGGCAGCGGGCCGTTGCGTTGATATTCGTTGTCGCCGCTGTATTCGCTTTGCGTTGAGTTGGGATTCTGCCATGCTGAAAACAACGAGTTCAACATGATGGATGCATAATATTCTGGGGTTTGTTTGCCGAAAAAAGTAAAAAAAAAAATGTGAAATTATGAAAATAAAATCGGTAGAGAGCGACTGCTGTAGAAGCAAATTACAAAACTAACAGCAATTGGAAAGTTAAATCGGTTTCAATTGAAATATTGAATGATAGCTGGAGTTACACTAGGTGCTGGAGACAAAGTATTAACGGGTGTTTCTGGTGGTACAAGCAATAACCTGATTTTCAAATGTCGGGGATGAGGAGAAAAGAAAAAGACAAACGAGGAATTATTAAAAAAATTACTAAATAAACTTGGTAACACTTAGGTAATGATTAAATAATAATCTAAATTCTAGAGCACGTGATAGTAGATGACTCAGCTTCGGGCTTTAGAGAGACCGTGACAGTTTTGTGTTTTTCCATTAACTTCTTTACTCCTTCTCCTCCCTGACTAACGTTTGTTCCGGTCGGTTCACTCTCTTCAAGACGCTTCTATTTTGAGTTTTCATGACTTCTCTATCGGCGGACGAGTATAAGCAGGTGCGTTAATAGTGTAAGTTTTTGACCTATTAGTGGTTGGGTGTGCTAACTTGAAGTCTTTTCTTTATCATACAAACAGCAAGGCAACCAGTCGTTCCAGGCAGGCGACTACCAAGATGCGATTAAAGTGAGTGATTCTATACTCAATTTTAGCTGTAAATAGTGCGCTAACGAAGTTTTTTTTAATTTTAGCATTATACAAATGCGTAGGTTAACATGCGATCGGAAACTGGTTATTTCAATTTTTTTTCTATCGCTTACCAATCTACCAACAGAATCATCAAGAACAGCCAAAACGCTATTTACTACACCAACGTAAGTTGTACGCATAGTGATGTGAGCTGAAAGTACCGCTAACTTGTTGCCGAAAATAGAGAGCGCTTTGTCATTTAAGATTGGAACATTATGAGCAGGCAGGTACGTTCAGATCACACGAAATAGTTGTGATTCAGCAAAAAATCAGATCTGCATGCTAATACCGGTACTAGAGTCCGATGCGAAACGTGCTTTAGAGCTTGATCCAAGCTCTTTTAAAGGACATTACTATGTAAGTTTTCCAGATCTAGTGTTTTAATGTCCTCTTGTGAAGCTAAGTTCTTAATTAACGCATTTAAACAGCTTGGCATGGCTTTGACCCAGTTGCATCAATTGACAAAAGCCGAAAAGCATCTAAGAATTGCATATGACACGGCGCTTCGTACTAATTCAACATCCACCGTGCACACTCTCGAAGCCATTCTCGAACTCAGAAGAAAACAATGGGAGGTAAGTCAAACAAAAAAAAAAAAAAAACTAAAGCAAATTTCAGTTATTAACTATCACAACATAGAAAAGCGAAAAAACTAGACTTCAGAATAAATACCCGCTCCTAGCCGAGACTATCCAACTGTATGAGGACAAGCTAGCAGCCAAGCTGAGTGAGCTTGAGTCGCAGGGTCTTGATGCACAAGAGCTTAAAGAAGAGCGCGAGTTTTACACTACCGAAATGGAAACGAAGATTAACGAGCTCAAGCGCGTGTTCACTGCATCAGATAATGACACAGCAGAAAACGTTCAAATACCAGAGTATTTGCTAGACCCGATCTCGTTCAACATCTTCATCGATCCTGTCATTTCCAAATCCGGCCAGTCGTATGAGCGTAGCTGGATTCTGGAGCACCTTCGCAAGAACAACACTGACCCATTTTCGCGTCAGCACATGACAGCGGCGGATCTGGTGCCTAACCTTGCACTTAAGGCTGCCGCTGAGGAGTTTATAAACAAGTATGGTAAGACTTTTTGAAAGCTGACAAGTAATGTGTGGAAAGGAGAACACAGCTGGACTTTAGTAATTAAAAAAACTAAAATAAAAATGGAAAAAAGAAAATTCATGGATCCTACGGGCGGAGATTGGTAGTCAGATTGCAGTAGAACTAGCATGACTTAATGAAAAACAATCGAAAAAAAAAAATTATAGATATGGTTTTTTAAACATTTTTTAGCATATTTTTTTTTGCTCCAAACGAAAAAAATGTGACTATAAAAAAAAAGAATACTAGAATAAAATTACAGAAAGTCTACAAAGTCATATCATTTTTAATTGTACTTTAAAAGCAAAAGAGAAAAAAAAAAGGAAGTAAAAATGGTGACATACATAACAAACATACAAATAATAGAAGGGGGTCCGTTAAAACAAGTTGCTGATGGCGTTGTAGTTGATTTTTCTTGAAAACATCTTCTTCTTGACCATGCCAGCGGCCGCCGCGTTACCAGACTGGTTGCCAGGCCCCAGATCCTCCATCTTTTCAGCCCTACCAACCCCTGCAGCACCGCCCTGGGTTGTGCCTGCGCTCCGGCCCGACGCCGGCTTCCGCTTCTTCCGCGGCTCTTTGTACGTGCCGGCCTGGATGTCAGCCTCGCGCTTATTCCGCTTATGCGCCTGCTCCAGCTCGTAGTCCTTATACAGCGTCAGCCAGATCTGCTCCTTCTCGCGGGCCTGATTGAACGGTAGCACAATTGACTCGATTTCTTCGTCGTCCACGTCGGTCAGATCGACGGGGTCGTCGGAAATACCAGACGCCGCTGGGTTCCAACGCTGTTGGGAGTCGGAAATCTTGACGATTGGATGGTTGTGCCGCCGCAGAATGGCCTGGATCCTGGCTTGCCGCTCTTCAAGAGTGTCATTAAGCACGGCGACCACAGAGGACCGCGAAGAGGGCGGGGGCATAGCTGTAGCAGCAGCAGCGGCAGCAGCAGCATCTACTGGCGGAGATGAAGAGTTTTGAGTGGAGGCTTCTGTTGCAGAAGATGCTTCGGCGGTGTCAGTAGCGGTAGGCTTGGCAGTAGTATTCTCGTCACTAGAGTCCGGTTCTTGTACATTAGTTTTTTCGGTTAATTTTTCGGCGGGGTCATTGGTATTCTTTTCAGTATTAATGCGATCATTGAGTTGTGTCTGGTTGGTGTCTTCAGCTGTTGTTTCCTTTTCAGTGGCATTTGTCGCTTCGTCAAGTGCTGTATCATTGTCTTTAGCAACTGTCGTTTCTTCGGCTACAGTATCATGGCCCATATCAACCACTACTTCGTCATCTTCTGGATCCTTCTCAGTCGTAACGGTCGCATCTTCAGCTGCTGTGTCTTTCTCTTTTGAAACGGTCGCATCTTCATTTACTGTACCTTCATTTGTGGTAATAGTCTCTTCTTCATCAGCGTTATCTTCAAAAGCTTTAAAAACCTCCTTTTCAGCTTTATCCTGAGCTTCAATTTCGACCCGTTCTTCCAGTTCCTGTTGCTGCTCCTCCTCAGCCTCCTTTTCTGTCGCTTCCATTACATAGTTGTAGAGATCTCTAATCTCCGGGTCCTCGAGAGGATCCGCAGTTGCGCGCTGCAGATTGGCGGCCTCATCCCGGCGTTGGCGCTCCTTGTTACGCGTGAACGATGGTGGGTCGGCCGCAGAGTCGACGTTTGTCGCGCGAAAATCACGAATCGTTAATGTCGCGGCGTCTGTCTCACAAAACTCCTTAAGTCTATTATCGATGGTGCCTTCACTAATCATGGCCAGCTGCATGATTTGCAGTTTAGACCGGCGAAAGTTGTTCATACGACAAGCAATAAGAACACTCGCTGCTGCCACACCAGCCGGTCGCCGACCCTCGGTAATCCAATCTTTGTTCATACGCTGAACTAGCCGAATGGCATCTTTCATGACTTTGCGGCCATCGTTCTCTGTTGGAAAGTCAATCTTGGATACAAACCGTTGCACAAACAAAGTCGGGTCAATCGGAGGAATGTTCTGAATTTCCAGGCATTGCACCAGCTGCAGGTATGTCGAGCCCAACACGTAAATATTAACATATAGTAACGACGAAAAATTTAGTAACATGTGCGAGGTTTTGTGAAGCCGACACGCAAGATAGAGACAGGCACTTGTCACAAACCGCGACTTACGACCCTTGACAAACCCCTTATGCAACGCACGTTTGTAGTGTGCCACGGCCTGGAGCACGGTCGATTCAGGGATTTTAAGGTTGTGGGCCACGCCCATCATCTGGTTGCGTGCCTTATCGATGGTCAGCGAGCGACTACTGCCCGAGTGTCCATATAAACCACGCGAAGTCGAGGTCTGTTCGGCATTAAGAAATGAGCCGTGCACCATGGCGGCACCCGATGAGCTCTCGCCGAAGGAGAGCTCATTGACCATCTGCGTGCCCTCATTGACTCTACCACAGACAGTACAGATAACTTCAGTAGTACTGTGTGTATCAAGTGCACCACCGCAATAGGTACATGAACCTGCCATTTTTTATTATTTCTCTTTTTCTGTTAACGTAAAAGAAAAGAAAAATATCCAGGTTTGTGAGCAAGAAGAAGTGTTATATGCTGAGTGTCATAAGCTATGCCTGGGCGCGTTGAGAGAATAAAAAAACAGAAAAATTAAAACAAAAAAAAAAGTTGACAGGAATATTGGGATTGTGAAGGGAAAAAAAAAAAAAAAAAAATTGAAACGCGTATTATGTAATATCTGTATAATTAAATTTTTTATCAATTGGCTGGAAAATACTATTGAAGAATTCAAAGGATATTGAAATAGTTGTTTGAGATGTCGCAAGGAAACTTCTGTATGTCTAGCCAAACCCAGGTGTTATACAAATCTGTGAAAAATTTCTATTGTTCCAGGTTTAATGATGATAAAATTAGTTAGCAGCTTTGTGAAGTAGCTTCATAAACACACCAGTTGATTTTAATTTCAAGTACACCTTCTCAATAAGACCTACATCATCTAAAGTAAAGTATATTGACTAATACAATATGATGATAAGAATGCACCATTCAAGTAGATGATAAATGTCCGAAAACACGTTTATAATTATGTTCTGTCGAGAGAAAGCTTAACTTTTTTCTTTCAATGAGACAACCTTTGACGCTTACTGCTGTTATGTTCCATAAACTCATTCGACGAATACTAAACGAAACACTTTTTAAAAAAATTAAATCAGAAAAACAAGAATAGTTGTTGTTTTTAATGAAAATCTGATTTCGTCAAAGTTTAACTAAGGATATTAAAACAGTATAAGGCGCGGACCCCCACTTAGGGGAGCTAGCGTTTTGTTTGAATTAACGTCCTCTTTGTGGTAATTGAAATCAGGTGTAAATGGTAATAATAGTTCACATAATAGAAAAAACCGTTGCTAACAAGGGCACAAAAAAATTTGCAGGTTAAAATTGATCCACTCACTGGTAGCCTATAAATATCGGTACCGAGAGTTGTATTATTATGCAAAAAACACAACCCAAAGCCTTCAGCATATATTTGAAGTTGATCACAAAAAAAAAAAAGTAGACAGACAGAAGGGGGTATTTAAATGATGAAAAATAATCACAGAAAAAAAAGCAAAATTAGAAAAAAAAAGGGCATAGTTATCTTTGGACAAATTAATAGATTTTTTTTTAAAAATCATAGATCTATTGGCTAATTTGTTTGGGGGTAAAATGTAGAAAAGGGTCAATCTACCTTCTCCACGAAAATCGGACATACCACGTTATCTTATTGGTCGGTAAGGAACAATTACCTGACTTGTGTGTCTGGTCTTCAAGAAAAAAAAAAAAATACAAATTCTTTCACAACAGTATACCTTTTAACCATATTTAAAGATCTTACAGTCTTAGTTCATTTCTTGCCTGTCAATTCACAATTAGCTGGTTTGGTTACCTCTGCTACCCCGCCAAGGTGTTCTATTTCAGTAGTGCTGGTGCTGTTTAAAGTATCCCAATGCTATCATCAGTCGGCCCAACGGCAAAAAAAATTACGTGTAAAATTGTAAACTTTTCAGCCAACTGTTGGAGGGGTCTGCCATCACGACTTTAAGTATAACCTGCCTAGATATACAATTTACTCTGGAAGACTGCTGCCGGCATTGACGTTCTTTTTTTTCAATTATTGGTTTGTTTTTTATGTGGAGAGAATTGCCCTGAATGGGATCTGAGGGGTAATCACTGGTATTTATAACTGATGATTATGAAAATTAGTTTAAAAAACACGAAAAAAATGATATAAATTAACCAAATCATTTAAAAAAATTCATCAAAAAAAGGTTTTTCTACTGACTACCGCCTGATGGAAACCTGGAGACTTCCAAAAACGGCGAAGCGACAGGATTGTTTTGACCAGTTCGTCAATAATCATCACCTTCCTCTCTCTCTCTTTTTTTTTTTTTCTTCTTCTTCTTCTTCTTATTTTTTTCTTCTTTTTTATATCTTCTCTTTCTTCTTCTCTTTCTTCTTCTTTTTTGTTATTATTGATCGCTTTTTCATATAACGCTTGCATACACTTCCATAATGTTAAAAAACACCATCAACTCCTCCGCAAAGCTTGCCAGGTAAGTTTTCCCGCATTTATCCCACCCCCATTTAATATCTCCTCGACCAGTACCATTTAACACTCCATTTAACACTCCATTTAACACTCCATTTTCCAGATCCTTTTCCACCTCTTCCACGAGGCTCAATTACTCGGACACAATTAAAAATCTGAAAATCAATGCTGAAACTAAGGTTCTTTTTCAAGGCTTTACCGGCAAACAGGGTACCTTTCACGCCCAGCAGGCTCTTGATTACAAAACTAAACTAGTTGGTGGAACCAATCCCAAGAAAGCTGGTCAGAAGCATCTGGGTTTGCCCATTTTCGGCACTCTCGCTGATGGCATCAAGGAGACTGGCGCCACCGCCTCTGCAATTTTTGTTCCTCCTCCTGTCGCCGCCGCTGCCATTATGGAAGGCATTGAGGCCGAAATCCCGCTTGTTGTCTGCATTACCGAGGGTATTCCCCAGCATGATATGGTCAGAGTTGTTGATGCTCTGAAATCTCAGTCTAAAACTAGGCTTGTTGGCCCCAACTGTCCCGGTATCATTGCCCCCGAGCAGTGCAAGATTGGTATTATGCCCTCATCTATCCACAAGCGTGGCAGAATCGGTGTAGTCTCAAGATCTGGTACCCTGACTTACGAGGCCGTTAACCAGACCACTAACGTTGGCCTGGGTCAGTCTCTTGTCATCGGCATTGGCGGTGACCCCTTCTCCGGCACTAACTTTATTGATGCTCTCAAGATTTTCCTCGAGGATGAGGAAACTGATGGTATTATCATGATCGGTGAAATTGGTGGTACTGCCGAAGAAGAGGCTGCTGAGTTCCTTAAGCAATTTAACCAAACTCGTGCGGTTCCCAAGCCTGTCGTGTCTTTTATTGCAGGTGTCTCTGCCCCTCCGGGTCGCCGCATGGGCCACGCTGGTGCCATCATTTCTGGTGGAAAGGGTGATGCCCAATCCAAGATTCGTGCGCTTGAGGCTGCTGGCGTCGTTGTCGAGCCGTCGCCTGCGAGACTGGGAAAGACCCTGTATCAGGAGTTTTCCCGCAGAAAGCTTTTGTAAGTGATTAAAAGTGAAAATTACCGTTATCTGTTATCAACGATCAGAAATGTAAAAATCATTGAAAGACTGTCTACCACTACTTGTCGGAGCAATACGGAAAAAAATAAGACGTGCTCTGGAACGGCATTCCCCGACACAACTATGTAAAATATTGAATGTTACTCAGTTTAGCCTTTAAATTATGTCATAAACTGTCACAAATCGCATGATTTGTGTCCTCGTCGGCAACCTTATTACAGAAGGTAAAAGCAATAATGTTCCGAACAAACTCAAAAGTTTGTCTACGGGGAGGACGGCACTTTGAGTTAATAGCAACTGTGACTCTTATAAGCAGCTATGTCTCAAAAATGACAGCAAATGGTAAAGTTTTTAAGTGTTTACTGTCTAACGTTTCTTCTTTTACAGTGAACAAAGTCACCAATCTGCCTGGGAAAAACGGCATTGACATCCAACTCGAGGCACGTAAAAAGCACAATAGCAAGTGCCAGCAACTGTATTGAAAAGGACAGCCTCAATTTTTTTTTCTTTATTTTAAAAATAAACCATGCCAGATGTCATCAAGTATAAAAAAGAGCTTGAATCCCTCCTCTGTTAACAGCAAGTTTCCAAACGCTTTGACAGGCATCCTAGTTTTAAATTTGTTCTTTTCCTCCCAGTGAGAGTAGCAATCAAAGAAACAACAAAACTAATACAAAGTTGGACGTTATCTACAGTTTTAAAAAAAATCCTGAAAAACCGTTAAATGTCTTCATTCACTTTTTTTACAGCCCTACCTGAAGAAATCCAATACCAGGTTTTAGATTCGTGCTCGAGTCAGACCTTGGCAGCGGTCTTATCTACATCACACAAGCTCAACAGCCTCACAAGCCAGGTTCTTTCCAGTAGGTTATCTGCCCTCTGTGGCCTACCAACGTCGACACAATCAATCAACTCTAAAGCAACGTCAGCAAACTCACAAGGCCCATTTAGTTTTGTGCTCAAGGTGTACTCACCAGAAGATTTGTCGCGCACAAGTGTACACTGGTTTGATACAGAGTACAGTGAAAACAACCACTTTTCAGATTTTAACTGCAACTTTGCAAGTCCCTACTGTTCACAACCGTCGACCGCGCATAATAGTGATGAAGACATGAATGCTTCGCTACCACCGCGGTCTTATAAATCAGATGCCGCCAAAAGAAAGAAATGCAGGACTGAGCTAGTTCCTCAAACCAAGTTCAAAGTCAAGTCACACATTAAATCTAGTACATACGGTAGTCGTACATCCAGACATATCCAAAACCGGCTTTTAGATCTGGTTTCTCTAGAACAACAGGAAAAACAACAGCTGAACCATCAAATTGCAACGCTAGACGTTCTTGAAGGTGATGCCTTTGGTCAGCTTGTCATCGAGCTCAACGCTGCGCCCATAGGCTCTTCACTTACTAACACTGTCAAAATTATTCAGAAAACTTGTCGCATCTCCCCCGACTGGGCCCTTGACCACGAATATGCCGTTCATAACCGTGAACTCACTTTATATATCCAAGTTGTTAAAGCAAACAGTTCTGCACCGCTACGCAACGAATTTGGCGAGAACTTTGACCGGTTTCATATCGTCCTCACTGACTTTGTTGTTAATATGGCATGTCTTTTGCATCAGCTTGAGGAAACCTCACTTGTCGCGTAAGGCCTTTATTTTTTTCTCTCTTTCTAATTTATTTGTAACGATCCATTTTTCTTTTTTAGAATTAATTAAGTTGAAAAATTAATTGAATGTTCAAGTTAGACCTTGCAAAAACTAATTTATTTCATTAGTGTTAAATATAAGAACTAAGTCACATGATGTAATCATTTTTTTGGTAGGTTTTGCTGAGAAGTTTGAACTTTGCGCACTTGCCCTGATCTTTACATTTATCACCATCACAACTGGCATTCGCAACTAGCACTTCGATGAGTAAACTTGCGACAGCAACTGCCAGTGCACCGCCTTATTCTAGCATGAGTCGACAGAAGTTTTCGAGCTCAGCAGATGAGAAAGATTTTATGGATTCTAATTCCAAGGAGTCTGTTGCAAACAAAATCGCCCAAAGTATCTCTGCACCCGAGGAGGAAGACGACGAGGTGGATTTGAGCCAGCCGCAAAGCCAGATTACTTTAAGCGCGTCAAAAAACCCAATAGATGTTTCATCTGACGAAGAGAGGAATGGGGTGCGCACGCGACGAGGAATCAGAAAGAAAAATAGCAAGGCTGTCATGAATGGAAAGACCGACCCCACTAGTATTGAAGAGATTGCATATAAAAGCCAAGCGAAACATTTTAATGGCAAGAAGAATGAACTGAAACTAAACCGAGAAAAGGAGCAAATTATTTCGGTCACAGACAATGACGAGTATACGGACCATAGCTCAGCAGAATCGGAAGATTTCAGCAGGCCTGTCCTCAAGGGTTTAGCAGATAAGCCCAAATCAAAGCCAAAGAAGACTGAGTTAAAATATAAATCACAAAGGAAAAAGGCCACTGGTTTTGTTATAAAAAAGCGAGATCTTTTTCCATTGTCTTCAGGCCCGACTAATCAATTGTCTGCTCACCCGCCCTTGAAGAAAGTCAAGACTACTCCATATGCTGATACCACCCCTCAGATCAACGTAGAGCCATTAGATGACTCTGTGGCTCCTGCTGAAACCCATTTGTTTATTAGCCCTACCACAGAAGCGGGTCCAATTCCACCTATAACTGCTACCACCACAATTTCCGCTGCTGAGACAGCTGACAAACATGAATCGTCGACTTATTCTCCTGGTACTGCAACGACAAGTAAAACGATACCAAAGAATAAAAAGAAAGTGAAAATAAAGCCACACGATAACGCCGCACAAACATTAAAACCGACGGTATTGTCGCTACAACCTTTCTTAAACCTAAAACACCCCTTTGATGGACCAACTGCTGCCGACACATTTATCAACTACATCATTTTGAATCTACAGCCTGCCAATGCAATCAACCGCACCCCGTATCTTTACCAATTATGGGACCCTAATCATGAGTTTGAAATCCAGATGTCGCAAAAAAATGTTGAAGCACAAATCGACCTCCGTTTCACCTCTCATACAGAAGCACTTTTCAAACTGCTACATATGGCCACCACTCGCATATCTCTCTCACTGCAGCTCATTACCTTTTCGACTCCAAGTTCAACAAGTTCCGAATCTATCTCATTCCTTCTTATTTTTGCCTCCTGGATGTGTCAAAATTTTGTCCATCATGAGGAGCTTCTCACCATTTTGCCCTTGAATATTAATAATCAAAATCCCTTTGAGGATATTGTGGCACTAGTTAATGAAACTACCAAAAGCTTCAATATTAGTGAGAGACTGCTGGCTGTAACTATTGACGCTGGAGTCGGCCAATTTTGCACGGCCGAGAGTATAGCAAATGAGCTATCAAACACGGCTTCGGATTCAGCCATTTCACAGAATTATCAAATTTACGGTATTAACTCGCTATCTTCATCACTGGATCTTGTAGCTCGTATGTTTTTGAATTGTATTGACGGTGGCAAAGCATGGACTGCCGCCATGATCTACACCCAGTGCATGCCCACTTTCTCAGTTCTCGACCGACTACGCATGATTTTACATCATTTTGTAGGTAATTCTATTGACGGTCAGAAGGATTGGGAATGCCTCTTCAGCTATATTAGTGATTATCAGAAAAATGACCGTCCTATTTTATACCACAAGTGTGTTATGCCTGATTCGCCTCTATCAACAAAATCAACATACATCATGTTGCGGGATGCGGTTGCCCTTCGTGAGATAATTGACCGTGCTGTTACTTTGATCCCGACTTTGCAACGCTACTACATTAACGATAACGAGTGGAAGCTGATTAATGATATATACAAGTTATTGCACATTTTATACTGGTGTCATTCTCTCGTTTCGGGTAGTCCTGAATCTTCTTCTTCTGAGCCTCGATTTGTGTTATACATTTTGACATTGAAAAAAATTTGCGATTTTATCGACGGGATTTCAAGAAATGAAAGTTCTGGACTTTTTAAAAGCTTTGATCCAAATCTACTGTCAGTATTTGTCAATGCATTCAAAATTCCAGAAACTATGTGGCTAATTAATTCGCAAGAATGGCCCAGTCTTGGATTTCTTGCGTCTTTATTAGACCCTCGACAAATGGATGTTGTGATTACAGATATTGTTGGCCCCGAAAAAGCGCTCGAGTGGCGAGAAGTGCTGGACCATTTTGCAGACCAATACGACAACCTGAGTCCCGTTATTGACATTGATGAGTCGGATGGCGAGCCGGTGGTTGTCGATGTTATGGGAATTGGACCTACCAGAGCGAAAAAAGAGGCATCTAAAAATGAAAACAAGCAGTTTCACCATCAAGATTTGAACTATTTGACCGACGAAACAATATTACTGAAAGGTAAAGACGTGGCTTTGAAAGATACGGATGACTTAGCCGAAAGCCCTTCACCGCGAACGCACCAGTTTACAGACGGTGATGGTAACGAAGAAAATCTCAGTGATGCAAACACTAACAATTCAGACCAAGAAATCTCCACTCAGGAAAGCGAAAGTGAAGATGACGTTGAGTTTGCTGCTTTAGCAGACAAACTTGTACTAGGTGTTCCAGCGACGCACCAAAAAGCTCAGATGAACGACTATTTTACGGAACAGCTTTTGTCATATACCGATTTGACGGACAGTGAGCTAATGCTGCGGTGGTGGGTAGCTAATGGGAAAAGCCATTTGGAGTATGCAGCAGCCGCGCGAGATGTGTTTAGCGTTTCTCCGAGTGTTGAAGGCATTGCAACACGCGTGCTTGGTCCTCAGTTCCGCACTCTTTTAGGTGACCGTATAGAGAACTTGTCTTTCCCATGGCTTCATAAGCTTGTTTGTATATATTCTTACACACGAAGCAAGGTTAAGTAATGCTTTACTTTTGTATTTATTTTTTCCATATAATTTTTTTTTTTTTCACGAATTATGATAGAATTGCATTGATTTTTTCAGTACTTGTGTAAACTTTTTTTTTTGTAGTACAAAACACATCCCACTTTTATCCATCCTCTCACTTTTACCTTCGACTTCTACGGAATCCGACAAAACCAGACTAAGCATGAAGATACTATGCGTGGCTGAAAAACCCTCTATTGCCAAAGCCGTTGCCAGTAGTTTGTCTAATGGCTCTTACAATGTGGTGAGTGTACTTCAGTTTGCAAATAAGATCATTGCCACCTGCTAACACGTTTCTTCTCTTTCTCCGACAGCGTAATTCCAACAACCAGTATATCAAAAACTACGAATTTACGTATAGCTTTCCTACGTGGGGCAACTGTGAAGTGGTTATGACGTCGGTTATGGGCCACCTGACGGCGAGCGACTTTGAGTCGCGGTACCAAAAGTGGCAAGCTGTGGATCCGCGTGAGCTGTTTGCAGCGCCGATTCAAACTGCTGTCGCGGCGGACCTGGCCGCGGTATCAGATAATATAGCGCGCGAAGCGCGTGCGGCATCCAAGCTTTTCATTTGGACAGATTGCGATCGCGAGGGCGAGCACATTGGCTGGGAGATCGCGACAGTTGCCAAGGGTGCGAATCGGCGTCTCAGCGACCGCGACATTGCGCGCGCGGTGTTTAACAACGTCGAGGCGGGGCACGTGCGGCTGGCTGCGAATCGGCCGCAACCTCTTGACATGAAGCTTGTGCGTGCCGTTGAGGCTCGTATCGAAGTTGATCTGCGTATTGGTGCCGCTTTCACTCGCTTTCAAACTATGGCGCTCCAACGCGCGTTTCGCGATCTCGGCAGTAAGGTGGTTTCGTATGGCAGTTGCCAGTTCCCCACGCTCGGGTTTGTAGTCGACCAGTACAAACGTGTAAAAAACTTCAAGTCGGAGAAGTTTTGGTATCTATCGGTGGAGGTTGAGATTCCGCCGGCGCTACGCGTGATTGAACTTGACGAAGAACCGTTAGTAGAGCGCACAAAGACTGGACGGATCAAGAAAACAGCGAAAGGCAAAACAGACAGCGAGAAAGATGCTGGCAACCGGATCAAGTTTTTGTGGGAACGTAATCATTTATTTGACCATCTTGCAACGACGGTGATCTTTGAACGCTGCGCTGATACGGGCTACACGGCTCGGGTTGCCAGTATCAGCACTAAGCCTACATCCCGCTACCGGCCTTTGCCGCTGACAACTGTTGAACTACAGAAACTCGGCTCTCGGTTTTTTGGTCTTAGTTCTAAGCGCATTATGGATATTGCAGAAGCACTATACAACAAGGGTTTCATCTCGTACCCGCGCACGGAGACGGATCAGTTCGACGCCGCTATGGATTTAAAACAGCTTGTTGAAAAGCAAACTCCATCGCCGGATTGGGGCGACTATGCACGCGGGTTGCTTGCCCCTGATGGGCGGTACACACCGCCAAGGAAGGGCACCCATAATGACAAAGCTCACCCACCAATTCACCCAGTCATGTATCTTGATCGGCGCGCGGCTCAAGACAATGACCACTACGAGGTGTATAAATTTATTACGCGCCGCTTTCTTGCGTGCGTATCGCCCGATGCGCGCGGTGAGCAGACCACCGTCGTGCTTGATTGGGCCGACGAGCGCTTTCGTGCGACGGGTCTTGTTGTCACAGAGCGCAATTTCCTCGAAGTCTATCCCTACCAAAAGTGGACATCGAGTACGACACAAATCCCACCAGGCATGTTTAGTGGTGCCGGCCAGCCTGTCGAGCTTGCCACTGCTGAACTGTGTGAGGGCACGACCTCGCCGCCAAAATACTTGACGGAGCCTGAACTTATCAGTTTGATGGATCTGAATGGTATTGGTACAGATGCAACTATGGCTGACCATATTGATACGATTCTTACGCGTGAATATGTGTTTAAGCATCAGCTGGGCGGGGCTGCCACCGGAGGCGGGACGGGGCGGGGACGCGGGCGACGAGCGGCTAATGCCAATGCTGAAGAAAATAGCAAAACCAACAGCAGTGATATTGGTGGTAACCTGCCTGTGTTTATTCCGTCGTCTCTTGGGATTGCGCTTGTCGAGGGCTACGATGCAATCGGGTTTGACATGTCTCTAAGCAAACCATTTCTGCGACGCGAAATGGAGGAAAGCATGCGCGCCATTATTTCGGGTCGCCAGACCAAGCAGCAGGTTGTGTCGGAAACGATTCGTAAATACCGTGATGTTTACGATACCGCAGAACGAGGCACAGCCACATTGCTTGGTATCACACGACGATATCTCAATCAAACTGCTGGAAATTAAAAAGACAATGCTCGTTTTTTTTTTTTTTTTTGGTTTTACAATATTTTGTTTTTGTCGGAGTCAGTTAACTGGGGTAGTGATCTCACATTGGTAAGTGTACTTAATACTGCACTGATGATTGCACTGGTCTAAAGTGAATCGTTAAAAAATTGGGTTAAGCAGAAGCCAAATCTGGATAAGTATTATTTATTGTTTGAAAAGAAAATAATTATAGAAAAAAATTATTATTTGGAAACACTCTTTTTTTAAGTGTTAAAGCCTTCACTTTTTTTTTTTTTTGAATTTAAGGTATTTGTTAATCTAACTGCACTGTATCTAAGTAGACAACTAAAAAACTTTTGTGAAGCAACTTGTGAGCCGCCTCAAAAAAAGCAAGGGGGAGGGGAAAGCACACAACTTTGAGTAAAATTTCCATTCTAAATTAAGGCTATGCCAGATATCAGCACATTTTTTTTACCTTATTCATGTGCCATTTAATGTAGTCTTTTTTTTTTTTTTTGATCTGATTAGGGGGAGAAAGACTGTGAGAATAAGAAATTTGCTGTCTTATTACAATCGTGAGTTGTGCTGCATGTCTAAAGAGTTTAATGATATTGAGGGTTACCTGCCAGCAAATTCCAAAATAATTTCTTTAGGTCTCTACTGTTAGGGTAGTACTACCCCCCGGCGGGTACTCCCTGCTCTTCTTCAGGGTTCAAGGGATGTCCTCCTCTTCACTCTACTCTCCCATAGGGCTCAGAGCTCGTATATCTAACCCATACGTTGAATAGTTTATAATTTTTATAAATGTGCGCAGATTGAATTTAAAGGTTCCAATCGTAAATGAGTTAGTTGTTGTGGCTTGAGTTTAACACCCTTAAAAAAGAATTAAAAAAAAAAAAAAGAATCACAAATATCACTAAAGAAAAAATTTTAAGTGAAATAATAGACATATGCATAGAAGGTGAACAAAAAAACTAGATGAAAAAAAGCAAAAAAAAAATTAAAAATACAAAAAAAAAAGAAAAGATGTGTGTCAATCAAAAAGAAAAAAAAAGTTGTAAAACAAAATAACTAAAACTAAATAAAAATAAATAAGAATTAAAACAATACATTAAATTACTTGAAAAAAATACGGAAAAAAACAAAAAAATTACAGAGCCAAACTTATTGACCATAGTTTAATATTTAGCAAATAAGATCCTAATCCGACAAAGTAAAATCTGGTTCGTAACTAACTGCCTAACAGGCTAAGATCATGCATACCAAATCCTAAAATTGGAAAAAAAATTTGAAAAAAATCTGTTTTATAATCACCTCCATGCGTGCCCGATCTCTAATAGCAAATGTCAAAGTTGGGCTACAATCACATGCGGCAAAACTAAAGCCGCTATGTTATTCCTTTTTTTTTTTTTTTTTTTTTTTCAAATTTCAGCTAGTCTAAAAGTATCGGAAGCCAGCAGGCGGGCAGGCTGAAAAAAAAATTAGACTCATCAATTAGTCTCATCAAATATTTATGATAAAACTTTTCAGTTAAAAAAATTTAGAATGCACTTTGTTGCACACCTCTCGAATGTTTCGCAGGCAGCACCAAAAAAAACAACAACAATTAAACGGACATTTATAGACTTTTGCATGTCAGGCATGGCGCCGAGCTTTCCAGCTTTATTTCTAGCCAGTTGTGTAAATAAAAAACAAGTAGTGTATACCCATCTAGCGGCTAGTCTGTTATGCTTATAACGGCAGATAGGCAACGAGCAATCTAGAGTAGCTTGACGCACACGGATCACATTACAGTTTCACCTATGAGCTATGACAGAACATGTAGGTCGACATGGCATGCGCCGGGCCAAGCTTTTCTGGAATGTGAATCACGATCTTTATGAAGCACCCGATTTGCCTGCTGTAACCTTCGTACACGGGACACAAAAAGCCATAAGACTTTCGTCGAAACGCTTGCTCTAGCAAAAAAAAAAAAAGAAAAAAGAAAAACAAATGATACAAAAATATGAGCCTCGGCTTTGTGACTACTTACTCAAAATCACAAAGACCAGAGACCGATCTAAAATAAACGCATGCATTATGTGCCTATTCACGACTTTTAACTCAAGTAGTGCATGCAAAAAAAAAATACTCAACAGGTCGAAAGGCTAAGACTCTGTAGATTGATTAACCAACCAAAAAATACCAATAAAAGTACGAACGCTGGCAAGGAATTAAGTTTTACATGTACAGAAACCTAAAGCAGTTGTCGCAATTTATCGAGCACACGCACTTTGTGCTGTTATTCTTACTCTGAAAGAACCGAGAAAATGGAAATCAGGAAAAGTGAAGCACGGAGCTGATCTAGGGCCAAAAAAATTTATTATTTACTTCAAGACTTTCCAAGCCTGTAGCGTCTAAAGCCAAGCTTGCAGACACTGCCATCGTGGCGCATGTGTAACAAGTTTACCGAAAGTGATGGTATCTTTACAGATCTGAAAATAAGACAAGCTGCGGAAGCTGGGGAAAAAAAACAAAAACACAGAGCTTTTACAGGGACTGACTCGAGGGTGTTAGATCTTCATCTTCTCCACTTGCAAGGCATTATCACCGCTCCATTGTCTAGAGTTCAAATTTTGACAAACGCTTTGAAAATTAACTAAAAAATAAGAGATTTAAGCTACTGAAGTAGCTTGAAATGTCTTGATTAAAAGTTATTGAAAAATGCCAAATTAGTAGTATGGATCGCCATTTCTGCCGACAAATCCAGCGCTGCGGACCACGATCACCGGTCCTGGCGACTTCTGTTGCCAAAAAATTTACCCTACCTGTGGCACCCATTCAATAAACAGTTGATCTTGCAGAGCATCGTGTGCCTACCATAATTCTTTAGACTTCTCGTAACCAGTGCCGTAACCCTCCTCCCTCCCCTTAAGTTCTATGTCCAGAATGGTAGACCTTCTTCCATGCCTGTCCAAGCTTTTTTTTAAAAAAATTACTCTATTATTTCCGACATATTCTGAATATGTGGTATCTGCACCGATCAATGCCAAATGACGTTAATTAACATGTGCATCTAGAGAAGGTAGCGCATAGTTGATATTATCAAATCTACTAGATGACTAAAAACAGTTTGTATTTTGGATCTTTTGAACCTTTGGACTGTTCAGGATGTAAAATACGCCACAGCTACAAGCATGAGAAGGGATTTTCCTATGATTAATCCGATGCGCTAGGCTCTGACAGATATCGCACGGTAGACAGCTTGCGTTGCATTTAGTGTTGGTGTCTGAATAATTTTTTGCTTCAAATTCTAGATTTTGGGCGACAGTAAGTAACAGATCTTAGCAACATGATTACTGTGCTTAACATTGAGTCTTATTCACAGCTTGCGTCAGTTGTAGAATTTGCAGCCAGCATTTAATTACAGGGTAGAAAGATTTTCTTTCTAGTAACTTATAGTTGCCAGCTATTGGTTCATTTCATAAATGATTGAAAATTTACGGCTCACGTCGAGCCCGCAATTATAGTCGTGTCGATCATACGTGTACGTATATTGGGACCTGAGAATGTGTTGTCAGCCAGTAGTGGAAAAAAAAAAAAATCAGTGTCCAATTAAAAATCGGCAGTCAAAAACAAGAAAAAAAAAAGTGTCATGCTCGCGCATGTTGGCAGCTGTTAGTTCGGCTCTGCAGGCTGCCGTTGTCATGCCTCTGTTGGGGACACTAAGAAAAATTAGAGAGTCGCGTAATAACATGAGCTACGACAACGCAGTATAATTTGGCAGGTTGCAGTTCAACGGCCCTTAACCAGTCTAGAGTCTACTATGGTTCATATATACACGGTTTTCATTAATATTTGGTATGGTTGCTAGAACCGTGGGTTCAGCAGCACCCGATTTCTGTTTTGGCGATCGCCAGCAGATAGATGGAAAATCAGTTTATTGTTTTTGGTACTTGCGGGTTACAAAAAGCATTATTTCAAAAAGATTTACAAACAAGGCATCTTTTTCTAAGATATTTACTTCAATGTGATTGACAATGAAGCGCTGTTGATGTGCACATTGCAACTTGTTCATACATTTGATGGCACTTGATGATTTTTTTGATTTGATAATTTGCGCTGAATCTAACCAAGGACAGCACTCGGCAGGCCTACACCAAAGATTGGCTCACATTAAAACATCAGCAAGCGGCTTCAATTGAGAAAATCATCAGCAAAGAAGATGCTCTGAAGATTATAAGAACTTTACCACTGCGCCAAGACCATTTTTATAGGAGAAAATAAAACAAAACCCTGTAGAATTAATCTCCGGAAATTCTTTTCTCATAACTTCGGGCTATGCAGGAGACAAGGCACATTCCTTCAGGGCATTTATGTTTATCCTCAATAGACCCCACACGCTGCAACAAATTCTTCTAAAGATTGTCTATCCGGCAATTCTTTCCAAGAAAACCTTACTCTCTGTGTTGTGAAAACATTATTAAGATACGAAGAGGCATGCTCTTCACAAAGACTTCTCGTCGGTAATGAAGTCACTTTAATTCTTCAAGTTCTTCTCATGGAAAAGTATCACTAAGATCGTCAGTAGACCGTAGGTACCTTTTAGCTCCAACAAGTAACTAGCCAGTTGCCATTACAAAATAAGTTTATGAGAGCAGCATAAAGATATCTAACTTCAGTCAAGTCCTCATATAATATCAAAGCTGTATGCGCTAAAACTCCGGCAAAGTATCGTGCAACATTGGCCTGGATAAATTTATGACACTTGACTGTCTCATTGAATAAAGTACTTAATTGCTATTGTATCAAACTTTATGTAGACACAAACAGCACAGCGCTACAAGAACAACACCAAAACCTAAATTTTGTTTACAAATTTGATATTTTCGTATCTTGTTTAAGATAATGGCATTCGGTAGATTTACTGGAAAATTCAAAAACAAAACCCGCCAAAAATTAAGATTATAAGCCAGTTTATAGATAGGTTTTAATATGGAATTATTATCTAAAACTAATTTTGTGAAAAGATAAACGTACATTTTTAAAAGCAAGACGTTGATTCCGGTCGTGACGTAGTTCGTTTGTGGTGTCATCGCACTTCGAGTGGTGGCACTGTATCCGGGACCTTTCCCAACTCAAACTCCGCCGCGTCGAACGCCTCACGCACCAGCTGGTGCAGATCCGCCAGTTTTGGAAGCTCCTCGCCGGGTCCACCCTGGTCTAGTTGCCGCACGGACACAGAGATGGCAGAGGCTACAGCCGCTGAAGATCCAAACGCGCTGTTTCCAGAAAACGCCCCAAACCCTCCGCTGCTTTCCGGCTTTGTGGGATTGCTGGTCTGACCAAAGCTGGTGCTGCCAAACGCAGAAGTTTGACTAAACGGACTGCCACTGGCAGCAACCTTGCCAAATGGACTATTTGCTGCATTAGTACCCGCCGCAGATTCAAGGTTTCCAAATGAACTAAACGCACTCCCTGCAGTGGGATCACCAGTGCTGTTATTAGTAGAGCTATTGGTGTTGATGTTGTTGGCTGCTGCCTGACCAAAGGCAGACTGCCCAAAAGCCGATTGTCCAAACCCACCCGCTCCAGACGAAGTGCCAAACCCTCCAAAAGCAGATTTTGTTGTGCCCCCTGTAGCAGTTGTGGTTTCAGTTGCAGTTGCGTTGTTAATCGAAGCTGCGGTACCAAAAGGTGATTGCCCAAAAGCTGGCGTCGTTGTTGGCGATCCAAATGCAGATTTACCAAAGGCGGTTCCGCTACCAGCTCCTGTACTGTTAGTGCTGTTGTTCAATGATCCAAAGGCTGACTTGCCGAAACTAGACTGGCCAAAAGCTGACTGTCCAAAAGCGGATCCCGTGGCCGTGGCAGCGCTTGAGGTCTGACCAAACGATGGCGTGGTAGTAGAGGCACTCGTACCAAATGCAGACTGTCCAAACCCTGGCGTGGAGCTTGTACCCGTAGAAGTGCCCGACGCAAATGCAGATTGCCCAAATGCAGGCACACTATTACCGCCGCTGCCAAATGCTGACCCTGTTAAGCTGCTTGATCCAAAAGCTGACTGGCCAAAGGCTGGCTTGCCGCCAAATGAACTCTGTCCACTACCAAAAGGCGACGCTGTTGATGAGGATGAATCATTGCTTGCCGTTCCAAAAGCGGAGCCTGTGCTACTCTTGTTCACGAAGCTACCAAATGTCGAACTACCACTATTGCTGCCAAACGCACTAGAAGTGTTGCTACCGCTGCCAAAGCCATGCTGTCCAAAGGCGTTACTGTTGTTATTGCTGTTGCTACCAAACGCGCCGCTGCTACTGGTACCAAAGCTGCCACTAGACACTGCCGGTGGTTCGTACGCCTTATCAGCTTTTCGATCAAGCGTGAGCTGCGAAAACCGTGCAGCCTTACGACGATCAGACAGCACATAGTCCACAATGCGCTTGCGGTCGGCGTCGCGCTCCGCCATACGTGACTGAAACTGTGGTAACGCATTAGTGCGCATCGCATGCATATAATCCCAGCGATACTCTTCCGGCGAGTAGTCGCGGTTCGCAATCAGGTTGTTCTGCGACTTATTGTGCGGGCTGAACGAACTGTACTGATATTCTGGCGTCTCAGCCCCCGCTAGTTGCAGGTTGATGATGTATGCAATGTCCTCAAGCTCGGACTCAGGATTTGACCTGTCGTTGCTCTGACCGGAGCCAGGGTGCAGAAAGTCGCACTTACTTCCCTTGTAGCAGGAACCTGAAAATTTTAGTTCTAAGATCAAACATAGATAGTTATAATAGAATAGTTACCTTGTTGGTAGTAGCGACAGACTGTGTTACGTTTAGCCATAGTGATGATGAATGTGTGGTGTTAAAAAACAAAAAAAAGTGAGGTGAAACTGAAACGAACAGGAATTTTTTTTTTTTTTTTTTCGTTTGATCCGCCAGCTCGATAGTGGATTTTTCAGGTTCACGCTTTTGTCCCATGAACCCTACAACACTGTCAGAGTTTCTTTTTTCTTTCTGGCCTATATTACACAAATTTCATGAGTTCCATTAACGCCAAGATTTTGCATTTAAGACGGCCACTCGACATGCTGCTAAGCAAGCTGGCACAGCACTCAGAGCCTACGCTGACCGGCCCTGCTCTTGATCTTGACGACGAAATTCTTGGCTACCTAGTCTACACCGGCGCACAGTTCAGCTCCATGATCTTTACTGAGGTTGAAGTTTCCTTACCTTTGCAAACCGAGCTTTGGATAGGCTTCCAGCAACCTGTTTTGCGCTGCTATCGCGAGGATGCGCACGGTGCGGCTGCCGACAACATATTCAAGCACATCAGCTACTTTTACAAGGTTTTTCTCCAGCGGCTCATTGAGTACTGCCCGGACTGCACGGAAATGCAGCAAGTCCGCCGAGTATTTGATATCTCGATTCCAGAGACCTCCGCGCGCTTTGATAACTGTCCAAAGGCTATATACGTGCGGGCGGCACACGATGCAGTGTGTCGTGTGGGCGACCTCTCACGATACCGTGGGCGGCTCACAAACGCTACTGTCTACTACAAACTCGCAACACGGCTTCTTCCGGGATTTGGCGCTGCGCTAAACCAGCTCGGAAATCTCAGCTACAGGGCTGGCGAACTGCGTGATGCACTATTTTACTTTGCGAAATCCGTGTCTGTACGTGAACCTGCCAGCGACAGTAATCTGCGTGTCATATTACGAAAAATCGCGCGTGCGCAGTCTAATGAAAACAGTGCCACAACCCTTACTTTTCACTGGTTTGCGCGTGTCTATCTCGGCATTATCAAGTCCAGAATCGAAGATAGCTACATCAATGCTGTTGTGGCTGAGACTGGCAACGACGCTGACGTTCTTGCCAAACTTGCGGTGACCACGATTTGTTTTGCTCATCTGACGCAGTCAGGCGCGGTGCTTGCGTATGCAGTTGACACGGTTCACGCGTTGCTTGATCTGTACGCCGCCAGCAGCAACACCTGCGTGCTACCAGCGGTGCATGTGTACATGGATTGGTTAGCCAAGAACCCGACTGTCGGAACCGAAGTGGACTCATTGCGGTTGGCACGCTGCTTAGAGCAGTTACGTTCTCTGAAAACACGACCGCGATGCAACGCAACAGAGTCAGCTCATGCTGCCGGGATAGAATTTCTTAATGGGGGACTCACTCATGATTCCAGTCGACGCGGCAACCGGATCACGGGTATTCTCGCAGCGGTGCAGCAAGTGCTTGACCAGCGCATTTATCATTTGGAGCAAACAAGATTAATAGCTATGGAAAAAAAACATGAAACAAACATGAGCAACAAAAAAAGAAAACAAGAAAAAAATAATAAAAACGAAACAGAAAAAGAACAGGAAAACGACGAAGAAATAGTGTTTCTAGGGCGATGTTAAGCGGCAATGTGCTTAGCTTGATGAACTGGGGCCAGCTTCTGAAGTCTTGGGTGCAGACGAACCGCTGCTAAACAAGCCCTTGACACGTTGGACAAAAGACTGCTTTTCGGCATCCTGAGCCTCTTTGGTGGCCATGACGTTGCCATATCCACCGCGACCAACAGACACGCCAGAAAACGAAGGATTCTCAGCGCTCACGCGGCCTACAGGACCTTCAACATCCTGCAGCTTGCGCGTGATTTCTTTATCGTCATTTTGGCGCATGTTGCCGGCGCCGCCGCGACCAGTAGTATAGACCTCCTGCTTGAGTTCAGGCACGATAGTGCCCTCTTCAACATACGTGGGCTCTGTAGGTTTCTTGCCTTGACCAATGTTGCCGGCACCTCCGCGGCCGGTAGAGTAGAATTCTTGTTCGGACATTAAGGATTGAGTACGGATCAAAAGACTTTTTAAGTCTGAAATTTTTTTTAAAAAAAGGGAATCTGGGGTGATGATAAGAATCAAAAAAAGATGTTTAGAGGTAGCAATGAGTTTTTATAGTCTGTTGCAGCCACACGGCTGCCTAAAAAGGCGATTTTATTCCTGATAACGCACCACACAACTTAAATCATTTTTTGATAACAACCTGGCTTGGCGATGCTATCCATCCAATCAACGCGTGTTGCCCAGCTTAAATTTTGCCAGCAACAGCCGCTCCAATAGAGCCAGCTGTCCTGCTACATGCGCACCTCCGGTACTTGGAACCTGCTCCATGTCCGCATCCTGTTCTAGCTCCGGACGAAGAATATCTTGTACCAGAGACTCCGCCATGCTCGCGGCCCGCTCCATCACCATCGTGTCTTTTTCTGCCACCATTTGTGCGCCGCCCGCCCGCAGCTCTGATACACTTGTGCCCCGAAACTCCACTTCAGTGCCGTCAGGGCCGTCAAACGCAAATTCATCCGCCGGCAACGCCAAGAATGCAAGATAGTTGCTAGACCATGTGCCGTCAGCGCGCACGCAGAACAGTCGGGGAACTGTGCCAAACATTTTGTCTTTTGCATGCAGTACCATTAGCTTCTCACTTTCTTCAGTGTTGGTCTCGCTCTTCTCTTCGTCACCCAATAGGTCTGGAATAATGAAGTTTGCAGTTACCGCATCTTTGAACGTTGAGGGAATGAACCCGTAGCTAAACACAAACTCGCCTGCACCCTTATCTGCGCCGTAGTCGATCAGAACCTCTACACCAGCTGAAACCGGTCCAGTAGCAATGAGAGTTACAGTTTTTTTGTCAAAATCAAGCTCATACTTTGCGTTACTTCGCACAGAATCGTGATTGGCCATGTCTACAATAGGCACCAGTCCAAGACACAAGTCGCGTTGATTGTGATAGAACACCTCCAGACTGCGAGAAGAGATCCACGACTCGATGAGTACCCAGTCCTTGAACGCAAATTCGATATCAGACTCTGTGCGCAGTTTGGGCGCAGGTCCGGTCGTCACATATTCCTTGATCAGCTCACGCACTTCCGTGCTCTCAAAAAACCGCTTGTAGCGAAACTTTAGAAAGTTGACCTTGGATAACGTCGCATCGTAAATGCTCGTGCCGACAAGGTCCTCAACATCCTGGCGATCCCATGCGATAGGCAGATTCATTTCGCGTAGAGCAGGAAGGGATTCGACCCATGTTGCCCACTCATTATTGTTGGTATCGCCACGACGATTAGTCAAAATTTCCGCTATGAAGAAGCGAGTGAGAACATCCTTATCACTAATACCGGCAAGTTCTGCCTGACTAATGGGCGCACCGGTAGCGTCGCGCTGAAGAAGGCTGCTAAGAAATTTGTGCCTCTTCGCGTACTCGACAACTGTGTCGCGTGAAAGCACTTTTTTGTATGGAACAGTAACAAGAATATCGCCAGCGTTAATGTCGTGGGTAGTGAAAAGACCTGCACCGTTAGTACCGGTTCGGATCTCGCAGCTGTCAATGCCAATGCCCTGTAATTGTGCCCAGCTCGAGAGCTCGTCAAGTTTTTTGGATCTGTCAAATTCAGTCGCCATGTTGTGTTTCTTTCGTTGCCACTTTTAACTGCAATTGTCTTGTGCTGTCTAGTTGATTCTTTTTGGTTGATTTTTCCAGTATTTTATCTATAGTTGATTCTTTCTAAATGACCCTGTCCAATTGTATATTCTAAGAAAAATAAATGCTGTCTAATTAATACTATTTTCTTTTGCGTGCTGTAGCCTGTAGTTTGAATGTTTTTTTGTTTAAGCTGGTGCATTGAAAGTCGGCGTTTCTTTCACACCTTCAACCTCATTATGGTGCGCACCGGGTAACCTTTTGTATTTTCAAATGCTTAAAATTCTCCGGCACTCGCAACGTTTTTGTTCACCATCATCAATAACCCCGATTGCTACCGCCACTATTATGTCTAACTGGGGTACGTATAGCTGTTTACGCCTGGCTGTTGCTATTTATACTAATGATTTTTAGACGACGAAGACTACGACCCCGAGGTTGCTACCTCTGCCCTAAAGGCCTCTTGGGACGACGAGGAGGACGAAGCTGTTCTTGACGATTGGGAAGCTGCGCTCGACGACGACGAGGACAAGCCCAAGTCTGCCGCGAAGCCTGTTGCAAAGGCTCCCAAAAAGGTCTCCATTGCCCAAAAGATCAAGGAGCGTGAGCAGAAGGAACGCGAACAGCGCGAATCAGCCGCTGTTCAGAATATTGCCGAGGAGGACCCCAATTCAAAGAAGGAGCGATTGAAGAGAGCTGAGCTCGACGCTGATTTGGACAACGCTGCTGATCTGATTGGCGACTTGAACGTCCATCCGAGGGCCGCAAAACTCGAGCAAGAGAAGGCTGCTGCCGCTGCGAAGGCCAACTCTGGTCCCGCTAAGCTGTCTGATTTCCAGATTTTCCATCCCACCAACAAGAACGAGTTTGAGAACTTGCGCAAGACACTCGTTCCCATCTTGTCTGACCTCAACCAGGTGTCTGCATTGCACTATTCTAATTTCGCAACCGATCTGAGCAGAGACGTTTGCAAGCCACTCACTGTTGACCAGATTAGAAAGGTTGTTGCCACTTTGAATGCTCTTGTTTCTGAGAAACTGCGTCAGGAGCGTGCCAATAGAGGCAAGAAGGTCAAGCCTCAGGTCAAGGGAATGTCTATGAAGGTTGACGATGCCAAAGACACGACTAACTACGACGACTTTGACGACGACTTGGACTTCATGTAGAGTATAGGGCCGGTTAGTGGTAGGGTAACTGAAATGTTTTGATATTCCATAATCTGCCGTAGTAATCAAATTTTTCAAACCCAAAATCAAACGAACCCAAATATCAACACCAGCCAACTTTTCTTCTTTCTCTTTTTTTTTTTTTTTCAAAATATTTTTACCATAATCTTGTTTGTTCACAGGTCTTTGCTACAGTCATGCCTCGTTACAAATCTGAAACTAGATCCCCCACGCCTGCATTGGCCGCCGTCGCACCTCTCGACCGCGGTGAATACCAGGGCACACTCAAAGAGCTTCGGAATATGGCTGAGTTTGCGGAACTTGTCCAGTTCCTTAAGTTTTTTCGCACACTTCTTAAGTTGCCAGACATTGTTGACATAGACGTTTTAGAAGAGGAGCTAGTGGGTGTCACACTTGTGGGTGAAACTCCAGTACTAGACCGAATCACGACAGCATTTGTGACGTCTCTTGTAGGCATGCGGCGAAACCTCCTCACGCTGCTCAAAGAAGATGGCGGGCTCAATAAGGTTGTGTGGCATCTTTACACAAATCATAGTATTGCGCCGGAAGACAACCCCATGGGCCGTGATGTTGAGTCTGTGGTTGAATTTCGATCTCTCGACGTTCCAACGCGCGTAACCATACTCTACACATTTAGCCGTTGGATGGTTTTCGAGGACAGCTTTCATGACAAACTTGAGAGACTCAGCTCTGAAGAGCAAGAAATCTACCGTGTCGATCCCGTCGGTTGGCGCGACGATTTTGGCGTGTATTATCTTCTTGACGATAACAGACTTTACTATATTGAAATGAAGCCACCAAACCTCGATTCTGTTGATCCTAAGCAAATCCCCAAGTTAGTTGCAGGAAGTGTAAAAAAGACTGGACGTCGGAAACCCATAGGTTCAACCATTAACTATCAAGAGGCGTTAGGAAGTGACACACCTCACAACAAGGTTAAATGGAAATGTGTATGCGCTACTCTTCCTGAATGGCAAGCTTTTGTCAAATCACTTGAGAAGACACGCAACGCCTACCTTAAAAAGTTCTATGCCTATTTAAAGGACGATTTGTTGCCGGTGATTCAGGCGCAAGAAGAGAAGCGCTTGAAGGATGCTTTTGCGCGCGAGAAGGCACGCGCCAAGGCTGCCGCCCTGGCTGAAATCCAAAAACGCACGTCGTCTAGACTTGAAGCACGCCAGTCGCGCCTTGAGCAACGCAAACAGGAAGAGCAGCAGGTTCAAGAAGAACAGCGCCAGCGCATTGAAAACCGGCGCTTGGCACGGGAAAAGCGAGAGAAGCTGGCGCAACGTGAGCACCGCATGCGTGACCGTGACGTTAAGCTTGAGGCCCTCCGAGTTAAACAACTTCAACAAGAAGACTCACATGAACACAAGAGACAATCGTCAATATCTGCTGAAGAGAGTGCTAAAGAGGATGACTCTATGGGACTGACAGGTCGCAAGCGCAAGCGCGTGGAACCTACAATCACGCCACGAAGCACCCGTAGCACGCGCAGTGCCAGCAACAAGCCCGCGCCGGGTGGTGGTGCAGTTGAGGGTGTGCGTAAACTTGGAAGCCCTGAAAACCCTCTATCAAAGAAATACTTTGATTTTGACTGTCTGTGCGGCGTTCACGGGCGCAACTTTGACGACAACAGCGCCCAAGTTGAGTGTGAACATTGCTATATTTGGTTTCATGTCTCATGCATTGAAAATGCAGCTGCGCGCAAGGACATGCAGAGTGCAATCGACCAAGCTAATAGCACCTCAAATGAAAATGCCAACCGTGGGTTATATTATTCATATAACTGGACGTGTGATCGGTGCATACGGAAGGAACAGGAGAGGATTGTGGAAGAGCGCAAGCTTGCGATAAAGCTGGAAAAGCAGCGCGAGCGTAAAGAGCGCAAAGAGCAAAAGAAAGCACAGCTTGAGAAGGAGAAGCTGGAACAGACACTCCTCCTTCAGCAAGAAGCTTCCAATCCCCCTGCGGTGAACGGTAACTCTGCTGCTTTGGATAGCACAAGCATGGCAAATGGCGTTCAACAGCAAAAGGAGCAAAGCCAACAGGGCGGGTTTGTCAATGTCAGAATTCAAGATTTGAAATCGAACAATGGTCCTATTCCAGAGATTGTCAACGCCGAGCAAGCGACAGTCAAAGTAGAGCCGCAGATTTCTGCTGCCTCTGCAGTAGTTGGGGTGCCCTTTGCCGCTGCAAGCATCATCGGCAACCAGGGGGCTCCTGTGCTTCCTCTGCTACAGCCAGAGACTTACATTCCGAAGCCACCTGCTGATGCCTCGCTGCCTTCATCATCTTTTGTGGCCAGTGGCAACAATACTGCTGCTTCTATTTCTAATGGTGGCGTTTCTAATAATGATGTGTCACAGCCCGGCTTTTTGGCGTCGACACCCTCGCACCCTACTCTGTAGCCTATTTATTTGAGGCCCTAATCTAAATATTATATCTATTTCTATTCTTCTTTACGAGGATGTTTAAAACTCAAGCAACATTAATACTGGTTCGATACAAACTAATACGAGAGTACATATCAAGCCCACGAGCTAATATTTATCTAACATAGGAGAGTGTTTAATATCTGCCATCTGGGCTGTGTGTTTGCAGTGCCAGTGGCTTTTTTCAAATGGACACTAAGACAGACGCATCGCATGACTACAATATCCAAAATCCTAGATAGCTCAAAATTTAGAATACCAAACACAATATGTGGAAACTGTCCTCTGGCAGCGGGAGCAGCTCTGTAATCAGATTCAATTGCTAAGGTTAGTGATAAAACAGAGCCGCTGCCTTTTTTTTTTTCAACTTTTTTCATTAAAGAATTAAACTGTTCATTGTCTGAATATGGATGCAAAATCACTCGCCTGAGAGATTACAACAACAACAACCGACAAATAAACAAACAAAAAGTTAATCGGATATCTCAAACTTTATACTTTGAAATTCAATACTACATACCAAATTAAAATTAAAAGACTTATGACAACCGGACATTAAATTAATACTTAATAAAAGAAGTATCAATTCCCATCTTGAGGCTCATACGGATATCTGATCTACATCAAAGAAACTTCAAGAAAAAAGCCTGCAAGATGTAGGCTAGATCAGTCATAAGGCACAGATGTGATACCTGGGCTCAAATTTTATATTTTAGTGAATAGCTTACGCATGCACCAAAGAACTTAATATTTCTGCATGATTTCTAATTTGATGGCAATGGCCGGTGGTGATGCATTGGACAATGCTCTGCGCTTACCAGTCACAGCGGCTGGTGAAAGTATTCAGTGTTTGCATTAACTACCTGCACAGTGAATGCTACTGAGCCTGATGTATCTAGCCGCTGGCTGGCACAGTCCATTTCCTTTAAATGAATCGGAATGCTTAGGCTAATTTAGAACAAAGACAGGCTTCACAAAAACAATCTAAATCTTTCCCGATGAACGATAATAAGAAGAAAATTTCACTAAAACGACATTTAAACAATTAGAAGAGTCGAAAACAAAAACAGAAAAAACAATAGTCTGTAGAATGAGATAATGACCTAAAATATTTTGTACATTTCCCGATAAATAAGAGTCAAGAAAAGCTCTGGGGCATTGTTGCCATTTTAGTTGTAAAGATTTTTTGAGACCAAAAAAATGGCAGAGTACAATGTTGCACACAGAGTTAAGGTCTAAGTGAGCCCAAAGGCCAACAGCGACAATTACTAGAACGTAGAGCGCCATGTAGTATTAAAATGTCCGAGAGCCTAAGGCATTTGGTGCACACAAAGTCTTACCATTTAAATTTGCATCTAGATCTGGTTCAACATGAACTTTCGAACATCATATTTCGGTTGGGCTGCCATTTTCGCCTCGGCAATGTTCAAATTCAGCTCCGCAGTAAGCTACCGAAATCACTTAAAAAGTTGCGCTGGTCTACTATTCAGCGTTGATATGAAAAATTTTCATTTATGTATGCGAATGGCTTAAGCTGAGAGCTTGAGAAAAAAATTGCCGTTTTGAAATTGCTTTTCATGCATGGAAGCTTTTTGAATCTCATTCCAACACTTGTTGTGCAGAATCCAGATTTTGAGTTTGCTGTGTGTGCGCTGCACGAATGTTGTGCGCGTCAATGCACTGCAAAATCTAAAATCGAAAAAACAAAATTTGCCGTGGACGGGTAAAGACATGGATTATGTACAAACACCCCCACCCACCCATATTTTCAGTACACTTGTTTGTAATCGCTTAAATTCAAATTCTTGTTTCATCGATAACTGTTGCTGTTAAGAAAAGCTGTTTATGGCCATGGTCAGTTGTTGCTATACAAAAACAGCTACAAATTCTAGTCCCTCAACTGTTACCAGTTGCAGAAACAATAATTTACACCTAATATACTCACCCAAGACTTGTGAGCATAGCTCAAAATATTAATTTGGTTATTCTTCTAAGTAACAATTCAGCTGCTTACGATCGCTAGAACTCGCCATATCTATTTGCTTGGAAGCATGAAACCAGTATTTCTGTACTTAATTTATTAACTTATTGAGCTTCTACAGCATTTATGGAAGCACAAGAGCTTGAAATTTTAATGACTTAGAAAAAAAGATTTCAAGCCATAACCACTTCAGTTTTTCAGATTTCATTCCCTGATAGTTAATTTTTACCTACTGTACTAGATGCAACTTTTTTTCCTGGCCTAATAGTTACGGTCAAAACTATTGTTTTATTTACATGCCACAACTACTAAAAGCTAATTTTGATTGTGCGATTCTATTGAAATTAAAAGTTGCTAGTGAGTGCTAAACATAAATTTTTGTTCATCTAACACCTTGCCAAAAATCTTTCTTTTTTTCATGGTCAAGCAAAATGAATGAAATCAGTGACAGTGTTTTATGGTACTTAATAACTTTTAATTTTTAGAAATCCTCTACTGCTGGTCATAGCGTGAAGTGTGTAAACAAATTTCTAGCAGAATTAAAAAAACCAATTTTTTTTTATAATATAGGTCAGCCATTAAACATGATATCGTGTTTTTACTTTGGCAGCAAGACCAGCTACCAAGGTGTCTTCAGACATCGCCAAAAAATTGGGAGACACTCGCCAAATGCTTATGACTGTTAACGTTGACTTATCGAGCAAAAATTTAAGAAAACAAACATATTTCTTTTTTGTCTTTAGTATTCCTTTTTTTTTTCTTTAACTTGCATGGCTGGACTTAAAATTCCTGTCATTGACAAGCCTTTGTAGTAAAAAAAGAAATGAGAAATAAAATCTTTTAGAATTCATGCTATCAGTCTTTAGCAACAGCAGAATATTCAAAGCTTTGGAAGTGCCAACCGATCTAGTAATTCTTTTTAGAGATCTGCAAGCAAAATGCTCTTCTGTACTTGAAGTAATTAGCGCATAACATAAATTTTTTTTTCAAACTTTAAATTTTAAGGCGGAAGTCTTGCATTGCATTGTGCATGTTTTTTTTAACTTTTTCATATTTTCTTTTTTGAAAAACTAGCTTTTTGAATCTTCAGGTGCTACACACAACAGCGGTACAGAAAACTTATAATTGCTTTTAGTTCAAGCACTTACAGTATTTTGTATCTTTTGTGCTAGTAGATTTTTTTTACTTTCTTTTTACTTTTTTTTTCTTTTATTTTTTTGCTTTTTTCTACATCTTGTAAGCTTTACGCGCACTTAGATTGAGAACGAGAAAAAGAAACTTTTTATTTCCTTTTCCAAAAACAAATTTTACCTTCCCTAATTCTAGTTAGACAGACAGCCTATTCGAGTCCTGGCCAGAAAAAAAAATCCAACCATCATCCTATTCGCAACTTTTTATAAATACTTGGTCCAACCCATATTCGAGGAATTTCATTTTGCTTCTTTTGGTTATTATTCTCTAACATTTTTATTTATTATTTATTCACTTTAATTTATTTATTCTTTGTTAAGCTGTTCGTTAATTTTTTAGTACTATATTTATTTCGCAATGGCTACTATGAACGCTGATTTTCTCTCAACTCCTTACTACCAACAGCAACAGCAAAATCAGTCATCATGGTCGGCTGCCGCTCAGTCTTCACAGATTCCTATTAGCTTCACGCTGCCACAATCTGGCGACTCTGTCGCTATGTGGAACACAGGCTTGCACAACACTCAGCAACAACAACAGCATCCTCATCAAATTTTTAGTGGCCCTCCTGTCACCCAAACCATCACTCTCCCTCCCCCGGCTGAAGATATGACCTCTTACACAACTGGAGCTTCTGTGATAACTCCTCCCGGCTACTATGGATGGTCTGCACCTTCACTTCCCCCTATTCATCATGCATCTTCTCAATCGCCTAGCTCAGATGAGATTTACAGCGCACCCAGTTATGTTATGACTCCTGAGCCTGAAGTGGATTCTGCTTTTACTAGATCTTCACCAATTTATGCTACAGCTACCACTCAGGCGTATTACCCCATGATTCCTCCTCACGCTGTCGCTGCACCTGCTGTAAGCTATATTAAGTCTTCGCCTCCTTCATCTCCCTCGCTACTCATTTCTCCAGTTTCTGATGCGGAAGAGCTTGCCATGCGTATGCGTCGCAAATCAGTTGCTGAAGAAATCACCCAAACTCATATGGTCAAACTGACCAGAATGTCCCCAGAGCGTATTGAGCACATCAAGCGTTTGGCTCAAGAGAAAGGCATCAATCCTCATACTGTTGAGGCCGTCTTGACACTTTACACCCCTTCAGGCCGCAGGCACTACCTCCAAAACATTGATCAAAGCGGACAAAAAAACCATCAAGTTTATGGTGACGATATTTATATTAACATAACTATGAATGGTGGTTACTCTGATGATGATTTTTCTGTTCCTGTTAACAAGAAAAAGAGCACTAAGAACAGCCGCAAGTCTCGCCCTGATTACGTGAAACGTCCTTTAAACTCATTTATGCTGTATCGCAAGAGCCAGACACAAAGCGCCATGGCTTTTGCAGTACATAGCCAGCTGAAACTCAACCATCAAAACATCTCTCAAATTATTGGCCTTATGTGGCAAACAGAGAACAAAGAAGTTAAAGATCAGTTTGCCAGATTTGCTGGTAAAGAGAAAGAGCTGCACAGAGTTCTGCATCCAGATTACAAGTTTTGCCCTCAGAAGAAAAAGAGAAAGGAGATTGTTGTTAACAGTAGCATTATGTTTTGAAAGTCTAGTTTAATTTTGTAACATTTATTTATTTTTGGAAATTTACACTTAATTTTGTGTGCATACGCTTCTATTTTTTTCAGCAGTTTTAGTAAAAGTTGCTTCTTGCTGCATTAAATTTCTTCAATTCCCTTCGTCTTTCTGCTCCAAATTCTAAAATATATAAAAAAATTTTTAAGTGAAATCAAAAACTCCAGTTAAATTTTTTTCACGCTAGCTCGCATAATATTTGACACACATATTAATTTTACTTTTTATTATTTGTGTCACATCTTCTCTAAAATAGATCTTGTCTTATTGTCCTCCCGTACCTTTATGCTATTGATTTGACACTTGAATAAAAAGAAGGTTAAAAGCAGCTACCCGTGCAAAGTGGGTTTATGCAGTTGCAAATTTTTTTTTTCCCAAACCCATTCCCCGTGTGGACAGAAAACGCATTCTACATTACTGTACTTGCACAAGCTACAACTTGAGACGCTGTAGGCCAAAACCTACAAAAGAATAAAAGCCAAAAAATTTAAAAATCGTTAGTGAATTTGCAGCCAAATTCAGACTTTTCTTCTGTTACTCAATGTTGATAAAAATAGTAGCAACGGTAACCTTGAGTTCAGTATTCCAGTGAAAAAAAAAAAGTGATTCTCGGGATTCAAAAAGTCAAAATTTCAATTTAAGCCTCCAAAATAAGGAAAACTTTTACAACAATTTGGTTTACTTGACGGAGATACAGATCCACACTGCTAGGTATAATGCCCGCTCTAGAACAGGGAAATGCACGCAGCAATCGGCCCAGACCAAGTTTTACTTTTTAGGCAACTGTGGAAATCGATAAACGCACTAGATGCACTTCTAATTCCCCCCTAGTCTGCATGAACCAGTTTTTTGAATATCCTCATCGAAGGGGTTTTGCTACTTATGAGGAAATTCCTGCGTTTACAAGTTTCTATGCCTATGGAATCAGGTGTGGTATAAATAGGTTCAGCATTATACAAATTTTTTGTAAATACACAAACTAATCTCGAACTTTGAAAGTAAACAACATGTTATTAAATTGTCCGGTTGTCTCAAAACTTTAGTGGTCAGGAAGTCACAATAGGTTTTTTGGCTTTAACTTTTTTTGGTCCCAATCGGAACTGCTTTTTTTTTTTTTTTTCTTCTTTTAATCCTTTTCTAAAAGCAACCACTTTAATTATAGTTGTTATTTACTTAAAACAGTTGAGGACTTACTTTTGAGAATATGTTTGCCACGATGTAAAGCTTGTTGTCTGTGCTTGATTTTATTTCAAAGAAAAAGATAGTGCAGTTTTTAAGTAACGAAAATTAGTAGAATTAGTGAAAAAAAATTTGTGTGCACAAGTTTTTTTTGACATTGTCACAACAAATTCAATTCATCAATCACTGTCCACAAGCCTTGAAGTCTATTGTTAGGATGTTTTTGGTCTTCTTGAGACTTAAAATTTATTATAATAACTAAATCATAAGTTGTATTACTTAAAGTGCTTAAAACGACGGTGGATTGAAAATTAACCTAATCTTATTATGGTTATTGTTATTTTTGCTTTTTATTTTTCGAATCAGCCTCAGCTCAAAAAGGGTTGGAAATTATCTGAACATTTCAAGGTTAGGGGTTTATCTCTAAACAGCTTAGTACCTCTCAACCACATCTCTTGCTAAATATTGTTTACCTCTCTCCGCCACTGTCATTTATCATCCTTTACCTTGACACTTAATACTCATTAATAATTCAAGCTTATCGCCACCGTTGTAAGTCTTCATTTTCAACTCTTGAATTTAACATCTTTCTAATCAATATTTTAGCGTAATGTCTGATGATAAACCTGATTTTGATTTAATTATTCGGTCAAACCCTAGGGTCTTTCCCTATCGTGAGATTCTTCCATACAAAGTTGAGTCTGACACTGAAATTGTTGCTCATCTCGACCACATCATTACCAATATCTATATTTCACTAAAGGCTATGGATGATGACTACTCAGTGGGAACTTCAGTCAATCAGTCTGTTCTTCATTGGACTCGCGAGCTTAATGCTTGGATGCAGCTCAAATTTGACATGTCTTTGGCCACCAAGGTTAAGCTTGCCCGTCTGTATTATGATCTCGCCTTAGCTGATTTTGATGGGTATTCTTTAGAAAAGATTGTCAATACCTTTTCATGGCTTATTGGCGACCGCGACTTTGCCTTCAATGTAAAGCCTGCAGATCTCAACCTTCCCGTGGAACCCTTAGTTGCGTTTCTGAAAGCAACAGCTTTTCCGGCGCCATTTCACAAAAGAAAAATTCACCTTAGCAAATCACTTTCAACAATGTGCCGACTGGCGTCTGAGGCACGCCTTTTTTTTGATCCTGCTGATACTATGCAAATTTATGAAGAATTTTTACCTTTAGTATGTGAAATCTCTTGTTTCTTTTTAATTTTTTAGCTTTGATTTAAGAATTTCACTAACAAGTGCTTCTTTATAGTGCAGCTCACGATTGACCGGGTCGACCGCCAACTATATGATACACTGTCTACTGCCAGCAATTAGTTTTCGTGGCCCTCCTGCAACAATTTCCCCAACTTATATACTGCCAACAATTATTTGTAACTGGAAACTTCTAAACCGGTCTTTGCGCAACGATGTCTACGTTTTTCAGCTATTAGCTGTCATTGCTCCCGATGCGCTTGAGTCTAACTTCCCTCTTGATGAGTTTGGGGTTTTCACTAAAGACCAGTTGCGTTTTGTTTTTACAAACATTCTAAAATTTCTTGAAATATCAGTCTCTCAAGGTGGATCTCCATACACCTTTCACGATGAAGATTTACGATTCCGTCAACCACAAGAAAAGATGAAGTCTATTTTTGAAATTGCAAAACTGATTGTATTTTCCATGGCGGGAGATGTGTGTTTGAAACCTGATGGTATAATGGACTCTCTTGAGTGTTTGATCAACTCAATTGAAACATTTTTTCATCCCTCAAACAACGGGACATGGACATATAGCATTTGCCACCTTGTAGATGTTTTGGTGCAACATTTCCTCTACAGATGGAATATGGAACATAATGGGGAAAACGAGCTGCCTGAAGGTCGTTACCTCACGGAAAAAGTTAAAGACAAATTTGTTCTTATCCTCAGAACTGCCGCGTTTATGAGCATTCACTCAAAATCTTCCACTGCTTCTGCATCTGGTCTTTCTGCTTTGAATGGTCTGGCATTTCTCTCACCAAACTTGATACTTCCACTTGTTTTGAAAGAAGTCTATCCTTCTCTTCAGGGTGTCGTGGAAACCCACAGAACCATGACTTCACTGAAGGCCCTATCTGGACTTGCTAGA
The DNA here is from genome assembly GCA_030463015.1 of Geotrichum citri-aurantii. Lineage (NCBI taxonomy): Eukaryota > Fungi > Ascomycota > Dipodascomycetes > Dipodascales > Dipodascaceae > Geotrichum > Geotrichum citri-aurantii. The sequence goes on from JAKVQX010000005.1 coordinate 68,279, forward strand.
ATTATTGCGAGAACTCCCAGATATGCCATTCACCTAAGTACGTTATTAAATTTAACCATCCCTGGTATCGATACAAACGACTTGAACAAGACTTTCCAATCTCTTTCATTCATACAAGCGGTTTCACTGAATGTTCCTTTGTGGGACCTGTCAACAGAGGTGGGAAGCGGTCTGGCAATGCAGTATATATCAAACGATGTTGCATACTTGGAAGAGCTTGCAATTGGATCATCTTTTTCCGATCATTCATTTTCTCCTAGTGATGAAGAGGACGAGTTTAGAAAGCCAATCACTGACCTCCCAAATTACGAAGAAGACCTTTTGCAGCAAATATGGCAATCCTCTACCTATAGCTTTGGTGAATTCGTTTCTCATTTTTTGGAACGTGTTTTTACATTGATTGAGAATCTGCCCGATCCCTCCGTTACTAAAGTCAGAGCCACCCAGGAATCCAATGTTGTGACTATTTTGGCTCCAACTTTTAGCGCTGTGATGGCTGCACTTCCACCAGAAAGTTACGATGATGTTATCACTCACATTCTTGACTTTATCACCAACAATGTGTTTTATTCGGCCTGCGATGCTATTGCACTAATCTGTTCTAATGTCATTAAGGATAATCCGGAACTGTCGTTTCCTCGTTTTTTTCCTGTTTTGAAGGCCAATATTGAACAAGAGGTTATTGAAAATGGAGCAGGATCAACTCGAAGTGGTACTGAAATTTTACCACGTGACAGAACTTTGATTTGGTATCTAGGTATCTTAAACATGTCTCTAGCCCATGCTGGTGCTCCTATTTTGAAATTTAAGCAGGAACTTTTGGATTTGACAATGTTTCTTAGAGATAAATGTAGAGGTTCTATTGTTTATCATATCTCTAACACTGTCCATCATGCACTGATGTCTCTCTCAACCATTACAGTTGTTGATTCTGGAATTGTTCCTGATAGATTTTCCAAAAAGGCTGGCATTGACATCACAACTAAAAATTGGGGTGAGAAACTAGATCCCCGGAAAATTGATTTAAAATGGCGAATGCCTAGTCGTGAAGAAGTTGATTATTCTATTAACCTGTTTGAAGCTCACGTCAATAAATCTTTAGATTCAATCTTTGGAATTATTTCTGGTTCAAGTAAGGGCGCTTCAGTCACGGATGTCTCTGATATCTTCTCAAGTAACTTAACATACTTGCGCACAGCTACATCTGGTATTGCCTATTTACTCGATCCTAGCTTTAAAGAAAATCATTCAGATCTTTTCAGAACTACCGATCCATCTTCTAACGATTTGGTTGACTTAAGTGATTTGGACAGCCACATTGAGGATGAAGCTGTCGATATCTCAGAGGCCAGCGAAATGCATTCCGATGATTTAGATGATGAAGATGATGACATGATTGAAGAGATATACCCTGATGGGGATGTCGATGTTGTTCCTGGTGACGAACTTGAGATTGACAACGGTATTTTAGAGCTCCGAAAACTTCGGCAGTACCCTACTGGTTATTTTTTTTCTAAGGAGTCAAAGGATTCAGATCCTTTGTACCTAAAGCTTCATGAGCTTCATGTGAAAATCGGCAATTCTCTAAATAAGATTCACTCGCATTTGGTTGCCAACCGCGAGAGCGATATTGCTACTTTTAAGGCCCTCCTTTTTGCTTATAAAGTTTGGTTTGCTGATGTTGGTGTTGAACGAACTGCTAAAATTACTGAAAATCTCAATAATATTTATAGTTATGAGACCAACAAATATCGTGTCGACGGTCTTCGGAAGGACTTTCCTAGAGCGCTTCTGGCCAAGCGTGCTTTGCTTTACCACAATGCTAGAATTTATCACAACTGTGGCCCTAGAAAAATGACTCCTTTGGACAAAGTTTTGCTTAACAACGTTCTTGTCTCTTCAGTCTCAATTTATCCTGATGTGTCTCGCAATGCCCAGTCTTCACTAGAGTCTTCAATCAAAGCTTTGTCCAAGTCAAGAGTCTATGTCGTTGACTGGATTGTGAACGATGTTTTAACATCTCTGCAAGACAAAGAACTACTACGTGCAGAGAGCGGATTACGCGTTTTGGGTCTTAGAATTTTGCAATCTCATATCAAAAAAAACTTTGACAATGCCCTAAACTTTGTGCAAATCATGAACCTTGCTTTGAAGGCAGACAAATTGACATTGAACAACCTTTCTCTTTCATTAGTCAACACATTGAGCCAAAGTGTGACTGTTCCGATTGTGATCAACCTTATTAATCTCAAGTCTTTGGAAGGCATCAAACCTTCTAATGATGTTTTACCACAAATCACCAAACTCAAGCAAAGGCAAATCTCTAAAGCCCAATCCATAAAAGGAAAGTTTTCTGAACTTGAGGAACTATTGTTGAAGAACTTGGATGATGAACAACACTGGAAGATCGTGAGCATAAACTTAATGTATTTGTTCATTTTCTTGAGCAATGTCAATCCTTTGTATGAGTGCCCTCCCGCCATTCTGATTAAGCTTAATGAGTACAGTTTGCATTCTCACCCTGGTATTAGATATGTGGCGCGCAATAGTTTGGATAGCTTTTTTTTGCGTACTTTTCAGCTTGCGCCATATAATTACGACATAAAGTCTGCTGTTGAGCCTACTCATCTCAAAGAAAATGAGTTTTGGGTTGACACCACTGAACCTGATTTCTACAAAAAGTTCCAATCTGAAATGAAAAATTGGGAGAACCCCAATTATTTTATTGATCGGACCAATAACCTTTACTACATTTGGCCCAAGCGTTTTATTGCTGATAAAGTAAAGTATGAAGACGAACTCAAGCTTTCTGAACGCGATATCAAAATCTTCTCTACTTTGGGCCAGTCTTACGATGTTGCTTGGTTAGAAAATTATATCAAGTCTAGGTCTGAGGAGCGCCAATCTGGTACGGATTTTGTAAGTGACCAAGCTACGTCATACCTGTCTCATGTTATACGCATCATGGATCTTGGTTTTACTAGTATTAAGATAAATGATCTTTTAAATATTGTTGATGCCCAGTTTGATATTACTGACAAGAATAGCCACCGATGTCTGTCTGAAATCATGACATCTTTAGTTTATTCTCTTGTTTTCTCGGACAGTAAGTCGAATAAGGCCAAGCTCGATTATGTCACCAAAAAGTTTACTACTACTATCCTTGACAACATGACCAGAGACGTTCAATCTTACTGGCGAGACTTTGTTCTTAATATCACTTCTAATATTGATTTCCGAAGGGTGTTTCCTATCATAAGTTTCTTGCTGGATTTCAAGTTGGAGTCTTCTTCTGGTTCTTTGTTTAAGGAGAGTTTCAGAATCCAGTTACTTCAGGAATGCATTGTTTTAGATTTTGTCAACAAGCCTGATGTTAACCATGTGGAATACTTTTGGTCTCACCTTGACTACAACAAGAAGAGTGTCTGTCCTGATATTGGTCATCTTCTAACAGATCTAGAATTCTTCTCCAACTTAAGCTCGTTTTCTTCAGTGGCTGAAGCTCTTAAAGAAAATTCTGAATATGGTGATTTGGGTTGCGAAGTTTCTGTTTTGACTCCTGAATCTGAATCTCGTGTGAGGAGGGCTTTTGAAAAACTCGAGGAATTGCGTCTAGAAAGAAACAACTCAATGGAACACTCTTCAGAATCTTCATATGTTTTGGCAGCCACTACAATCTCTGAGTTTTTGCTTGAAGCTGTGTCTTGGAGCTTTGGTGTGGGCTATGTGAAGATTTTCCCCAGTGTGATCATTCCTGCTCTTTTGGAATTTTTTAATATCAGTGAGGAGCTTCAGTTAGGTGCTACAGCTGTTAGATTGATTCGAAAGTTTGGTAATCTGCCTTGCCCTAAGATTTATCTTCAGTCTCATATTGAGGCTATTGTTAAGGTTGCCAGCTCTGCTACTAATTGGCATCAACGTCTTGCCATGCTTAGTTACATCCAAACTTTTTTCTTCCGTCAGCTATTTGTTATGACTAGTGAGCAGCGGCTTTTGTTTGTTATTTCTGCATCAAAAATGTTAAACGACAGTCAGCTTGAGGTTCGTGAAACTGCTGCTGAGACCCTGTCTGGCATGATCCGATGCTCACCAGTTCAGGAACAAGCCCAGCTAATTAAGACATTATCCACTCAGTTCAACGCCTTGTTATCGACCTACAAGTTTCCGAAACCAAAACGCACTAAAACTGGCGCAATTATTTCATCTGGAACTACTACACCTAGTTCTGAGTATCAGCAGATTTCCCTGAAGAGACATGCTGCTGTTCTCGGTTTGGGTGCGCTTGTAGCAGCTTTCCCTTACAAGTCGCCTCCTCCCAAATGGGTCCCTCAGATTTTGGCGACATTAGCTGTAGTTGCCCCTGATCCCGGAATGGTTGGAAAGAGCGTTAAAACATTGCTTGGTGATTTCAAAAATACGCGCAATGATACATGGCACATTGATTCAAAAGCCTTTACGACAGAGCAGCTTGAAGATTTAGAAGGAGTATTATGGAAGAATTATTTTGTGTAAGCTAGTAATTTGTAAACTTGTTTTTTTTTTCAATTTAATTTTAATAATATTATTTTTAAACTCAAGATCTTTCTATTTGAAAGTTTTTCTAGCATCATGATCAACGGTAGGGTTGGATGATGTTGATGCTGATCCACTAGGCTAAAAGTTGAGTAGTATGCTTTGCGACTAAGAAAGCCTGCTAAAGACAGTTTTCGGAAACTCACACTCGATAAACATTCAACTAACTCGAAAGTAGAAATAAAAATAAGCGATACCCTTCTGACACTTAGTCAAATGCATTTCTTTACTCTTGACTTAGTTTCTGAATGTACATTGTATATTTGTGCCTATGGAAAAATGCCACTTTAATTTCTACGGGGTTACGCTTTCACGCCAACAATTAAAAATGGGTTAGTGCGTCACGCCGATTTTTCGCACCCCAGTCAAGTAACGTAACACCGTCCAACAAAGCCATGAAAAACTAATGAAACAAGGTGATGGTGATGCAACCATAAACCGGAACAATAAGTCATATAATCTAGGCTTAGAAGCCAGTGTGTTGACAGATCAAGAAATTTTTAATTTATTCTATATTGACATTTAGTTCTAGTTTTTGATCCTTGAATCGAATTGGTTTTAGCTAGTTTATTAGAAATTTTGAAAACCAGCTAAACTTTAGAAATAATTTTTTTGAGTTATTGGGTTGCTGCACTAGTTAATTGTTTGCTAGGTATTTTTTCAGTAAAAAATACGTACTCCAAGATATTAACTAAGAGCAGTAGAATCAACGTACTCCAAGATTTTTTAATAAGAACAGTAGCATCAAATTAGTGATTAATAAGAACGGAAAGAACTATTCAAAGTAAAGTACAGCTACATAATATTTAGGACGCTCAGATTCAGGTTTCTTGTACCTCAAGCAAGATTCGCATATTTAATTGTATTTGATATAAATTTACTGCAAAGAAATATCTAATTTTTTTTAACAAGAAAAACTTGAAAAGCAGATATTAACTCTTGGTATGCATAGAACGCAGCTATTGTTGTAGATTCTGTAAGATCTCGGAGTCAAATAGAGGTTTTCAAAAATTGGATGAAGAATGTCTATGAGCAGCCTAGTAGTAAAAAAAAAAAAAACCCAGTTGATGGTCTGTAGCTAATCCACACGGCAATCAACTATTTCTATTCTTGGGTAAAAACCATAGATGAAAAGTGAAAAGAAAGGGAAAATGGGTGCCACGCCTAATTCAAACTATCACAGTTTTTTTCTGTGGCCAGAGGTTATCTTAAAGCCATTATTTTTTCGTGCTTTTCCCACCAGTGCTAATTTTTGACCGCCTGTTTTGCTATCATGGATTTTGTGCAGGGTTATTTAGGCAAGAGAGTTACCTTCTTAGGAAAAGTAAGCCTGTTTAGAATCTTGAATTGGTTTTAAGACAAACACTCTCACGAAAAATTAAAATTCTAGTTGCTATTTCTAGCCATCAAAAATTTGCTCCTACAGATTAAAAAAATTAGTGACAAGCAAAAGCTTGTTGGGCTACAACAAGCATGTACAGCTCTGTATATAAACAAACGTGAAAGTCAAATTTCGTGAATTAAAAAAAAATTGATAAAAGCTCAAGTGCAGAGACATGTTGCCTTGAAAGATAGGTGAATACAGCGACGCCCAAATTTTTGAATTGCTATAGATAAATATTGCAAGCATTTCGAACTGGCTGAGAATGGTATGTGAGACAGCGTCCAATTTGTAAGAAAGTGTTCTTTTGTTGACTTACTTTTAGGAAATACGGTGAATTTCTATAGATAGAGCGGGAAAAAAGCCCTGTAAAGCCTTTTTATTAACAGAAATGGTTCAAAATCTACTAGGATTGGTATAGATCTATTACATTCTTTAGGTTTAGTAAGAAGAATAATCAATTAGTTAGACATTTTTCATATTCTGTAATATTATATATATTTAGACTGCTTTTTAACACTCCCCTGCTCAAGCCTTTTTATATTGCGTTCTTTCTAGATTAGAAATTCCAAATTTTTTGATTCATTTCACTTTAAAAGGTCTGTGGTTATTGAGTACAATTGTTCATTCACGAGGGATCGACGGGAAAACTGTAGAAATTGATAGGACTTAGGCTCTATTTGAAGATACAGGTAGCCATGGATAACGTTTAGAAACATAAAATTCAAGCACGCAAGGTAGGCTTGAGCTTAGCTTCACTAACTAGTCTCTATAGCCATTAAATGCTAGGGTGTTTTTCTACGATCGTTGATCATGATATCTCGACTCTCAAAGACTTTGGTCAAGCATCGTGCGTATTTTCGATTCAGAATATGAAAGTGGCATAATGGCACGGCAACCCCTGCCCAATATTGAGGCCTCATGCTATGGAAGCTTATCTTTTCACAAAGTGTGAATTTCAAAACAACTACTACTAGGATCGAAACTAATAACCTGACACTAGAAAAAACTTTTGCTCTTTCTTTTAAGTTTAAGAAAAAGAGATACGACGCGCAGATGCGATATCCAATAGTCAGGTACGACAAAGAATACATCTTCGTCAAGACCTCCTGTCCCAAAAGTGACACCACCAGAGATGAGCCGCAAAAGCACACTGCGAGAAACAGTTGTGAATACCACAATAGGAGAAAAACAACGGGGATACGTCTTTAATAGAAAATTATTGACTTTTTCCAGAAATTACCCAAGAATGGAACAAGAACTTGGTGTGTAAGCAAAACTTGAGTTTAAGGGCCACAAGTCCAAAGCCAAAAAAAAAAATGACTAAAAATTGAAAGGAGTGAGCTATTTTTTTTCGATAGCTCTTATGATATTGACAGAAGCAGCGTGTGCTGGAACAGTGAAATTAGAATTCCTGCGGCACAAAGGCACAGAACATAGATTGTTATTAGAAGCCTTATAAGGGGTTGCAAGGCTTGGTAAAACTGAGTCTGGCAGAGATAAGTCTAGATTACTAAAACTTTATTTTTAGATATATTTGGTTTATTTGGTTTCTTTAAAAACCATCACTAGTACAGAAAAATCGACTGATTATAAATGTTTGGGTTTTATTCGTCTCATCCAAAAGGTCTGTCTTCACGAAAGCAAAAAGAATACATGACAAGACATAAAATTATATGGATTTAGGCTTGAGACGATATTATAACATTCAGGTTTTAGGAGATATTTTTCTGGAAAACTTAAGCCTGAATTATTGAGCTGGTTGATGGATTGACACAAACTACTGAAGTCGCGGGTTGGAATCTTCATCATGGCAATACTTTGCAAAGCAGCCCTGGCTCTATCAGGATAAATGAATTTCCTGCTATTTTAGTATTCACCCCAGTTCGGGATATTCTGCAAAAATTTTAAACAGAGCTAGTTAATAATTACTTCCCTCGCGCTGACGATTGCTAAATCACCGTCTAATAAGCATTTCAAGTTTTCCTAGCACGAAAGAACCCAGCTTACCGGGATCTCTCTACTTCACTCTGACTATGGAGCCTTGCGGTTCACAAGAGAGCATTGGCTTTTCCCAATTTCTGCACCTACAGATACAGACAAGCTACAAGTAGCCTTACATCTGGACAAGCGTGATGTTTTCTCAGTAAATAACACTGCCTATTGGATACCTTAAAATATTACGCAGGGTGTAAAAATCTGACAAAACCTTAACTTATTTTTTTTTTTAAAAATAGATCATCAGCAAAAAAACCAAACCCAACTAAAAAATTATACAATAATTATACAACTGACTTCAGATTATATCAATATGAAATTAAATGTTTTTGAATTTAATGTATGAAAGTTCATCAAAATTTAATGTAATTCTGCCATCTTTTTTACTCTGTTAACTGCATGGATGCTATCTATTTGACAACATATCCCGATTCTAAGTTTAACCAGATTTTTGACAAAAAAAAACTTACTGAAAACTAAGAAGAGACATGTGAAATTCCAATTAATTAATGCTTCTTGACCTAACTTCAAAAGTTTCAATGGGATTGAGATCAGGAGATTGAGCCGGTCAAACCATTGTCTTAGTGTACTATGATCTAAACACCACTTTTCACATCTTTTTGCCAGTGAAATCTAGTCCCATCTCGCAAAATAATCATACTCTGACTTAAATTTTTGGCTTAGTTATATCATTAAAAATTTGATATTACATTCAAAAATTTCTAGTTATAATTGATAGTTTGTTGTGGCCCTTTGTGGTAGAACGTATAGATCACTTGTAATGGCTCCATAAAGACACTCCATACGCCTCCAGTCAAAAAAAAAATTAATCACTGTAGTTTCTTACCCACAATCTTTGGTTTTTTTTGTGAGTCTTCTTTGGAATTGATTTAGTAGTAGGTTGATCTAAATTAGACCGATTTTCGTAGAGAGGTTATTGGATCTAACGACGGCCAAATTTGCACCCTGAATTGAATAAGGAAGCGGACCTATTGAAGGAAATAATAAGTTACATTCTGACAGCACACAGAATTCCTTGCGTCTCAAGTTTATTCAAAAACTCAGCTTTCTTGTGAACACGGTTTGGCTTTTCATCGATATTGCCCCGCATTTTGACGGTTCTCAATTTTGGTTTAGGTGGTAGAGTGCTTTGAGAAGTTCAAGATTTATGGCGCCTTCGGCAACAGGGACACCTGAAAGCTGACATCTTTAAAAGGCCCGCTTAAAAATTTTAAAAATATAAATGTGTCAAATGAAGTAACAAACTAATGAATTTTAAACGTGTTTTATTTGACTTTGTTAAATAGTAAAGTTTTGAAATTTCAGTTTGCAAAAAAAAAAAAACTCAAAATTTTAGCCAACTTTTTGGTACCGTAAAAGATAAAAAGTGTGTATAGTGCATATCGGGCCAGTTTTAAAGCTTTACTTGTCGGACTTAAACACTATAAAAAAAACTAGGATGCTTCACCACAAGCGCTTCAACGAGCCTACATCGGAATCTTGCTTCTGGAACCTTTTAAAGGTTTTACCAGCCGTTGTGATTAAATTACTATTGTCCTAGGGTTTACTACCACTTCACTCTTCTGAAGACTTTAAGCTTTCTTGCTTTTTTAACTATTATGTAGAAAACATGGCTGTTAATGAAAACTGCTTTTTTTTTCTAACATGTACAAGCTCTAGCCTGAACTTTGTCTTTACAAATTCTGAATTATTAATTTTATAACATCGGAAATGTTTTAGAGCCTCTGTTCAAACTACAGTAGGTCATCACTTTAGGCTTGTACAGCAGCTCAAAAAAGTCTAGCTTGTACGACAGCAAGTATCTACAAGCGACATCTTGAAAAAACACGCACAAAATCATGAAGCGTAGTAGCTGTCTTTAATTTTTCAAACTATATGCGAAATCAAAAAAATTAGATTTGTTTTAAATTTTTTTAAATCTACAAAATTAAAATCTACTGTGAGCTTGTTAAATTTATTGGACTGAACGTGATCTGCAAGGAAAAGAAAGGGAATGCTAGGCCTACACACAAAACCCAACTGCACTTTCCAGCGGTTTCTTGCCTACTGAGCCTTATATTGCAGGAAGACCTTAAAATCCGATTAGCAATGTCTGTACAGTCAACAAAATTGTAGTCAAAAGCTAAGATCTGAAACTTGAAGCAACTAACAAACCTGTAAACTTAAATTTTTCCGTTCCGATAATGCATCGTGATTTTTGTTGTATTGTTTGTCCGAGCTTCTTCAGTGCTTGGAGTTCTGTTTTTCTGTTTCATTAAAAAAATCTAAGTGTTTCGGTTGAACTACCATATACAATCAAGTGGGTAACTAATTCGCAGAGTTTGTAAGATTCATTTTAAGCATCCGATGACAAATGCACATCCTACTTGTCTATTTTCTATCTAATCATGCTTTACTGTTGTTGTTGTTTTTTTTTTTTTTTTTTTTTTTTGGTTATTTGAGAAAATGGTATCATTCAGAAGTCACTTTCGAGACCGAAATTCTGAAAAGCGGATTTTGGGGGAATTTAAAGTTCAAATAATAAAACTATCATCAACTTTGACAAAGTTGAGTCGATCGACAGCTCTCCCACAGAAACAGAAAATCTACTAAAAACAGAGATTTAAGTTGATTTATTAAAGCTAATTTAGTTTTTGAGCTGTTTCTCTACCACGGACAAACCTAATAAGTTTTTGAAACTGTATTTTGGAACTGAATTCCAAATGCTTCAAGAATGAGTTTTAGGCTGGCCAATGAGTTGTTATCACTTTTGCTTTTTGCAAACTGTAACAATGAGCTCTGTGAATTCGGTTACCCTCCTTGTAGTTTTGCAAAACTTTGGTCTAAATCCATTCACCCAATTAAACTTGATTTTGTGGTTACAAACTTATGTACGTACATGAAAAAGTACCACTCGTTTGCACTTAAATGTTCAAGTTCTATGTACAATCTATACTTGTATCTGGCCATGCCTTCGAGCTTTGTGAAGCTCGTGTTGTAGGCTAGAAACGTAAACTTTGGTCAAAGCAAAAAAAAAAAAAGAAGTTTCGTTTAGAAAATTTGAACTAGGACAAACCCTTTTTTGATCTTGACAAAACTTTGAAATAACAGAAACTCTAAGAGTATTTTTATTTTTATTTTAAAGGCTTTAATGAAGGTACAGCAGCACTTGGTTTGCAGCATTGCCGAACCTATACGGCAAGTTCAACTATGTTGCTTGCATGATCTCCATTTAAAAGTTCAAAAACTTTCATTTTTTGGATGTTTGCATCTAATCTAATTTTTGATCAAGATACTTGACAACCCAATTTAACACCTTTATATATTGGTCTAGCCTGAAAACAGAAAAAGCCATTTGGAATCAATGGTTTTGAAAAGGTTTTTTGATCTATGCAGTTAGTTAACTTTTTTTTAATTTCTTGTAGCACATGTTTTGAATTGTGTTCCGACAATAGTAGCAGAATAGAGTTTAACCAAGGTTTTCAAATCTAGGTTTAGTGAAGATCTATCCCACTAGCTGCGGTTGGAAACGTACGGCAGGCAGTTGTTTTTAAATTTTTAAACCCAACTTTTTACATCGTTAGCTTACTAAAAGCTGTGCAACTAACTACAATTGGTATACACTAGCTTTAAATGTCATAATTGAGAAACTCTTTTCTAAATTCGTAAATAGAGCCCACGGGATCGGAGTTGAGCTGTTGTGAATCTCAAAATGAACACTACGTGAAGAAACGGTATTAAAGAGATCCAGTTGCACTTACCGTATGGCCTCTTACCAACTGTTTTCTTTGAAAATTGTCTTGTCACCTTCCGAAACACTTTGGTAGGTGTATCCTACATTCTAGCCAAAAAAAAGAGCAAATAAAACGTAACAATTAATAGTGAAATGAGAATTTTAATGAAATCAAAATGACTTGGGTTTTTTTTGGGCCAGCAATGTTTTATTCATGTAAAACTCTCGAACTCACTTTTTAGTCAAAACTCAATATATTCTTGCAGGCTTTGGTCTTTTTCAGCTTTGCAATTTATAGATGAATTCCCTGTGGCCGTCTATGTACTGTGTCTTTTGTAACAGGATTGCCTCAAATTTATTGTTAACGAAAAACGCTTTTCCACCACACTTTTTAACTGATTATACCTGGCATCATCTATCACGCGTAGACAAGATAAGTAGTTTTCTCTATAGCTCTGTCAAAATTAGAAAGCAAAGCTACATTGGACATAAGAGAAGGGATTTTAGGAAAAAAAAAAAAAAAAAAAAAAAAAAAAAAAAAAAAAAAAAAAAAAAAAAAAA
>JAKVQX010000600.1:0-13775 GCA_030463015.1 Geotrichum citri-aurantii
AAAATAATTAAAATAATTAAAATAATTAAAATAATTAAAATAATTAAAATAATTACATGGTTATTTTTGATCTTTGATATTTTGAATCCGAATAATACAAGAAGAACAACACCAAAATTTTTATAATTAAAACTTTTTCCCCCTTCAAACCAAGTCTTTTATCTAAATTTTTAATAGGCAAAAAATCAGTTTATTGTCCCAATATCAAAACAGTCACACACGCAAAAACTTATTAACAAAAGAAAAACAAATAAGACACTAGTTCAAAATGTCTGCCTCTAAGACTTATTTTTTGGTAAAAAAAAAATGGTTTAGTACTTTAATTGAATTTGGACTACTTGTTGATCACAGTTATTAAACCCTCCACAGCTTTTCTTTGACTACAAATTAAATTTTTTCCTGCTGCTTTCCTTCAAAAAAATTTACTTGATAAAACTTAACATTTGTTGGTTGTTGTCTCTGAGAGAGAGCTTTAAGTTTCCGATAGCCGTCTATACCAGGCTAATGTGCACCTTTCCAGGGTCCTAACTTTTTTTTTTTTGTAGCCTATTTTAGGTTAGTAATTTTCATGTTCGATTGTTGATGGGAATGTTACCAAACTAAACTCAAAAGATTTTCTTCTAGAAATTCTTCGACTTCACTTTTTAAAAACAATTTGAAGTTTTACTCTAATTTTGTTGTGGGCTATCTTTTTGGTGGCCAAAGTTGCCTAACCTTCGTAAGTCACCACTTTCACATACAGCCTTAAAAAAACAGTTTTTAAGCTATAGACTACCATGAAGGAAAGTTTTTGATATGAAAAAGCAAAAAAAAAACTGTAAGTTTTTGTTACAGTTTCATGTGTTGGCTGGCTTGATTGATAACCCCAGATCTGGCTCACAAGTACTGGAAAACTTGATAGAATATTTTTTTCTTCTTCAGAAAGTTATAGAATCTGTCTCTCGTTGTTTATATCAAAATAGAATTCAAAAACAATCAAAACAACAGAATTGTTTATAAGATTATAATTAATAAACGTGTTGTGAGACTCTGCAAGTAGCGTTCATAACGCGCATTAATAGGTCTTGCATTTCGTTGGTGCCAAATTTTTACTGAATTTTTCCACATGCTAAGGGAAACAAGAAAAAATTAATTTAACACTCAGCTGTTTCAATCTTTTTTTATTAAACCCTTAATACAAGTAATATTACAACTCTTTTAGTACTCAGATTTGGCTTTCATAATGTGTGTACATGGTTTCAAAATCGTCCTTCATTAAAATGGTTACAAATACAAAAAAGTCAGCATGGCTACACATAGAAAAAAAACACTTAAATTAACAATGGTAAAAGTAAACCCCACCATCACTTTTTTCGTTTTCAACGTTTCTGGTTTGCTTTAAATCTGGTAAATCAAAAACAAAATAATCAGAACACCGACCAGGATAAGCCGGCCACGTGTGCTGCTCACTAGGTACAGGGCCCATCCAATCGTCAAATCCACTTTGCTGCCTATTGCATCCCATTTAGCTGCATTCTTGTCAAATTCAAGCGATAAGTTGTCCGTATCCTTGTAAGGTGTAAGCTGTATGCTGACCGGCGGCTGGTGCCGGGGAACAGCAATTCCCAGGTAGATAGGCTTATGGTCAGAGGTGAGAACCGATGGAATGCTTTCGTATTTCACGATCGTCTCACTATCAGGATTCTGGTATCTCAGGTACAGAATTCGGTCACACCATGATGGTGTTCGGTTCGTCTTGTACACGTTCTGCGGGTTACCAACTTGGTACTTGTACGTTGGTGAAAATGTAATGGGAGCTTCCTTAAAACCAAAAAGAACCTTTTTGTTTTGAATTTCAAACAATAGTTCGTCACGCGAAGTATCGACACTGCCAGGGTCCCTAAGCGTCTCAAGCAAACCCTCGCTTTCTTCGCTATGTTGCTGACCACTACCACTTTCTTGTGTCGCACGATAATTCAAGTCACCCATAAAGAAAAGATGCGAGCCGGGTTTGTAAAACCCGTAGCCGTCGTTAAAGTCAAGCGAGGTGGCGATGGTGTGGAAATTGGTATTGCGTAGTTCCTTTTGCTTTTGGCCCTCGTTAGCTGCTAGATGTGCATTCACAAACGTAAACTCTTCGTCATCTTCATCTGTGCCATCAACATCATGCACAGTGAGCCTAACACCCACGCCGCCCTTGAGGCCTGATAGATAGAAACCGCAGCGAACGGCCGCCGTCCGCGAGTCGACAATCTTGACTCGGGTTGCGTCGTGGTATACTAGTATCGCAACTGCACCAACCACTTTCTGACGAACTAGCTGGTAGTTATCTCCAAGTGATTGCTCGATGCCAGCTTTGATTGGCTTAATGAAAGCCTGCGAGTCATCAAAACAGCCCTCCATGATGGGGGAGACTTCTTCCAAACCCACTGCAACAAGCTCTGGGGAAGTTGAGTTGCCTAATGCCTCAGTAAGCGCATCCCTAATGACATTGGTAGGCTGTGGATTTTTTGCGCAATTGAACGTGAACAGAAGCAGGTTACGCCTGCTGTTATTAGAGAGATGTGTGGTTGGATTGCTCATGGTCATAGTGTGAAAGTTTGATGATAATGAGAATCTAAGAATGGAGAAGTCTAAAGTTATTATTAAAAATTAAAAACAAAACAAAAAAAAAAAAAAAAAAGGTAGGCTCAGCCTTTATAAACTAATGTGGTGCAAACCATTAGGAAAAAAAAAGCTCTATATATTATGAAAAGATAAAAAAGGTAGCACCTATGGTATCACAATTTCACCACCCACCAGGTAATCTTTAAATATATGTTTAAAGTAAGCCTTGTTTTTTAAGGTCATTATAAACCTTTTCTGACATAACGTTGCCCTCGTCATCTTCCATTTCAATCACACCCTCATCCTTCTTGCCTTCAATTAATCTTGCAAGACCCAGGCTAGGATCGAGTTTTACCTTCTCCCATAGTTTTACTGCATCCTTGATTTCCGTAATATCTTTGAACAAACCATTTGGCTGAATTCCCAAACACTTCAGGCCATGAATGTGACGTGCTTCCATAAAGTGCTTTTCAAACTCTTTCCGACCCTTGTAAACGTAGTTTCCGCAGATTTGGCAAGGGTATTCAATGCCCAAGCCATTAAGTTTCCACAACCAGAATGGAATTGGCTTACCATCCCAACCTAAAGGCAATTTAAGAGGGTTATAGATGATTTCATCATCATCGTCTTCATCATCGTTTTCGTTGTGACTGTTGGGTTCAGCCTCGTCATCAGAGTAGCCTAAGCCCAAAATGCCAACCTTCTTTTTGTTGTTACCAGTCCGCAGCACTCTATCTTGTTCGTCAATAGCTTCTTGTTCTAGTTGTCGTTCTCTATCTGTTAAAGCGCGCTTTCTTTCGACGTTGCCCTTTGTGCCAGCCACAATCTTCTCCAAGAATACAGCCAGCGAATGAATACAATATTCGTGGTATGCAACAAGTCTGACTTGTGTGTCATCTCCTTTCTGTTTGTTGTTTCCGACAGTTTTCGAAACTTCTGCGTTTTTGATATGCTTTCTGCCAGTCAGGTGCGACTTGTAAACAGTCTCTTTGGAAAAGTATTTGCTGCAAGGAGTACAGTAGAATCCTTTACTCGTCTCTACGCCGTCTTGCACACTAGTTTCGGTACCGCTGTTTGTCGAATCCGTTAAGCTGTTGTCGAATTTCCAACCAGGAAATGGCAATTTCTTCTCCCACAAGTTACTGAACTCCTTATCGATCCGTTTCAAAATCAGTTCCCCGTCTTCTAGTGGGTGGGTCTTGACCAGAAATTTGTTGAGATAGCCATGCAAGCTAGAGATATATTCAAAATAGCTAGCATCACGCAGCCGCGTCGCAAACGGATACACCTTTTCGTCGGCAAAGTCATAAAACTTGTTATCTAGATAGTTCAGATATGAAAGCGACTGATCCTTAGGTGAGAGAAACTTGAGATTTAAAAACTTGTCGTGAAATTCAATGAGATCAACATATTTTCCGTAAAATTCTTCACCAGAAAATATAGAGTCGAGATCCAAATCTGTTGCTGCAGCACTTAAGAGAATGTTGGCACCTTTTTTGCTTGTTAGTGTAGCCTGGAGTTCAATCACATCTTCTTCTGTAGTGGCGCCTGACACAATGGAATCTTCTAGCAGTTTTTGCTGACGCTTTGCCTTCGCCAAACCGTTTTCGTATAGACTAGACAGATTTTCGAGAGTTTCATTAGGGTATTTGCGATGATAGTCTTTTATCTTGCTAAGTTGATTATAGAATTGATCTAACACCGAGCTAAAACTGTTGTCTGTTCCAGTGCCTGACAGTATTGCAAGATCCTTTTTCCGCTGAACAGCAGGATGCAACGAGTTGACCACGCTATCTTTAGCAGCTTCATCTTTATCAAAACTAGCAACAAGAAATTTACTTTGCTCTTTATATCGTTTCACAAATCTTCCAATTTCTTGTTGTTGAAGCACAGTTTCGCGAAACGGACGCTTTTTTTTACCGTGCAGAGACGACGAAGTGGATAGAGGGATTGAGTCGGGTAACAAACCAGGGTTGCGAGAGATTCGATCCGATATTGCCTGCTCAATTCGCTCTAGCTCTTCAAATGCTGAGCGCTGTGTTTCCAGTATCGAGGATGCCATTTTTTTTTTTTGTCGAGCTTCAAGTTTTTGTTTATGATAGCTAATATGGAATGTCTAAAAGGTGCTGAAGAAGATTGAAAAATGCGTATTTCAAGCAGGGTAAGTTGGGACATTTTGGGAGTTTTTCTATGAAAATTACAAAACTTAAAAAAATTAAAAACTTAATGTAAATATTTTTTTTTCTGATCTCAAACTGATCACCAACTTTTTACATCAACTAGTCTGCATATACTCTATTATACAATGGCATTCACTCGGTTAGGTGTCTCAAAATGGCTCGAAGAAGCCCTCAACAACATGGCGATTACAACTCCGTCCGACATTCAGTCCGCTTGTATTCCTCCCATCTTGGAGGGCCGCGACTGCATTGGTGGTGCCAGAACCGGTTCCGGTAAGACCATTGCATTCGCTGCACCCATGCTCACTAAATGGTCTGAAGATCCCTACGGCGTTTTCGGTTTAATCCTTACTCCCACCAGAGAACTGGCTATGCAAATTGCAGAGCAGTTTGCTGCACTGGGCTCGACAATGAACTTGAAGACTTGCGTCGTCGTAGGAGGTGTCGATATGATCAAACAGACTCTCGAATTACAGAAGAAACCGCATTTTGTTATTGCTACTCCGGGTAGACTAGCAGACCACATTAACAGTAGTGGTGAAGAGTCGATCTCGGGTCTTAGACGTGTCAAGCATCTGGTTTTTGATGAGGCCGATAGATTGTTGAGTTCGACTTTTGCGCCAGATTTAGATGTAATCATGGATGTGCTGCCGAAGCCAGAGAAAAGACAAACGCTACTCTTTACTGCTACAGTTACTGATGCGGTTAGATCTTTAAAGGACGCTCCGCCCAAGCCTGGCAAGTTGCCAGTATTTATCCACGAAGTAGCAAACCCTGACGACGTGGCTATCCCATCGACACTCACACAATCATATATTTTGGTGCCTTCTTACGTAAAGGAGGCCTATTTATACAGCATTTTGACGGCAGAAGAGAACTCAAAGAAGTCTGCAATTGTCTTTGTCAACAGAACATATACAGCCGAGCTACTGCGCCGAATGTTGCAAAAGATGGAGGTGCGGGTTACGTCGTTGCATTCAGAGATGCCTCAGTCTGAGCGTATGAACGCACTGGGTAGATTCAGAGCTGAGGCTGCTCGTGTGCTAATTGCGACGGACGTGGCGAGTAGAGGTTTGGATATCCCTGTTGTTCAAATGGTCATTAATTTTGACATTCCCGCCGATGCTGATGACTATGTCCACAGAGTCGGTCGTACTGCTCGTGCGGGTCGTAAAGGTGAGAGTATATCTCTCATAGCCGAACGTGACGTGACTCGTATTGAGAACATTGAAGCTAGAGTCAACCAAAAGATGGATAAATATGATGGTGTCACTGATAATAAGATTATCAAGGATGCTTTGACGCCTGTTTCTGTTGCTAAGAGAGAATCTGTCATGGATATGGATAGCGACAACTTTGGTGAAAAAAGAAAGCAGCAGAAGGCGAGAGCTGCGGCTGTCATCAGTGCATCAGTGAAGAAGGTCAAGAAAACGAAGAAAAAGAGTAAGAAGACTGATTAGATGCAGTTTAATTTAAACATGTAAATATAGATTTTCAAGTTGTTTTTTTTCTGGTTTGACACATTCTTTCTTTCAAATTTGTGATTTCTTGGACAAAAAAATTTTGGTGTGTGAACCTAACCCTATCAAACTTCCTCGGCTCAAAACCGTTAACACGATGAATTGTTGTTTAAATCTCTGATCTACTCCTCTTGTAGATTTCATGATTACAAAATTTCCTCCCCCACAAAAACAACACCAACGATTATAACAAAAACAACCAAGGACAGTCAGTTCACTGCAATTCCATGGAATTTTTGCACTATAACACGCTTAAACAATTGTTTTCTGACACTTCTTTGCCACCCTATCCAAGGGTAGGTCAATTAGATGCGTCGACGCTTGACGGCGAGTTGTTTGTGCTGCTCAAAACTCAGTTGAGGAATATTTTCAAGTTCACGCGTTCAGACATCCAGGACCGCTACGAAGCCGAATTGCTTGTTTTCCTTAAACTTCTAATTTTTAAATTCACTGTTTGGGATCACTCAGCAACTTATGGTGCAAAACTGCAGAACCTCAAGTTTGTTGACGGCAGAGTACCAACTTCTCTCAGTAAGCCGCTAGGGCGATCTCAGAAACTGGGGTATGCGTTTTTGGTGGTAGGCGGTGACTACATTTGGAATAAGCTTGAAAGCTACATTTATTCAAACCACTACAATGACCGAGACGGGGAGAGCCGAATTTTTCGAGTTTTGCGAAAGTTTTCGAAACTGTTGTCGCAGATCTGGTCGGCCTCAAGTTTATTCAACTTCCTGCTATTTCTATATACGGGAAAGTACTCGACACTAATTTTGCGGTTACTAAAGGTTCGGCTTGTTCCTGCTAGTAGGTCTCTAACCCGGCAAGTCAATTACGAATTCCAGAACCGACAGTTAGTATGGAACGCGTTCACAGAGTTCTTGCTCATTCTTGTGCCCCTGGTCAACATGGCAAAACTAAAGCAGCGGGTTACAAAGACGTTTAGGTTGACATTTTCATTGTCTGGTAGTGATAGCAATGGAAAGGGAGGGTTTCACTTTTTACCAGAGAAAACGTGTGCTATCTGCTACGCGTCTCAGAGTCAAAACCAAGGCGGTAGTCACTATACAGGTATTACAAATCCATACAAAGCAACAGAGTGTGGACACATTTACTGTTATGTCTGCATTACAGCGAAGCTGCTGGAGTCAGACGGTGAAGGTTGGAACTGTCTAAGATGCAACCAACTGGTGAAGTCCGCCAAGCCATACGTAGACATCAACCATGATGCTATAAAAATCTCACCAGATGTTTTCAAAGAGGCTGTTTCGGCATCTGAAAAGGAACCAACTGCTTTCAAAAAAGGATCTTCAAGAAGTGAAAGCGAAAGAGAGAGTGAGAGTGACAATGAATCCTTCGAGTCAGAAGAGGAAGATGAAGACAAGGAAGAGGAGTTTGAACAAGTCGATAGATACAGCGACTCTGGTAATGATGACGATGAATATGACGGCAACCAAAATGATGATGAAGATGAAGATGAATATGACGATGATGAAGATTATCAAGCACAATCAGGTTTTATAGTTTCGAACGAAGACTTTTGATTGTCCTTTCTAATGTAAATATATACATAAAACAAACACAACAATAATTACAGGTATCATTAAAAATTCAAGAGTGCAGACCCAGTCAATTATTTCGAAACTGGCGAAGACTGAGGTTGTTGCGATGCCGTTTCCACGGACTCTGGCGCCGATTCGATGCCAAATTTTCTAAACAAAAGAGCTTTAAGTGTATGGCCGTCCTCTCTGCCAACTCTCTGCTCGTAGGAGTAGAAAGACAGGACGCCGACGCTAAAACCAAAGATGGGGTCGAGGTACCTGTTAAAGCATTATGTTAGTGGTACCTCTAGAGATATATTTTACGACTGGCTTGCTTACTTAGAGATCAGGTAGGGGTATTTGACGACTTGGGCGGACATGATTTTTGTTAGCAATATGGGTGATAGTTGGGGTTGTGGGGAGGTGAGGAAAAGAAAAGTAATTTGAGTTGGGAGGGCATGCAAAATAAACTTTTGGGCCAGTGCTTAGAGCTGTGAACACATTCTCTTTGACAACAGGTTAAAGTACGAGCTGTATTGATAATAAGACAACTAAACATTAAAGGAATTAAACTAAAAAGAGGGAAAAAATTGATGAACATTAATTCCTGCATTACAAATAAAAAAAAAGGATTTTTTTAGTCTTGATTGTTTTGCACAGAAGCCTGTCGTTGATAGAACGATACAACCTGCGCAGAGGAAGTTGCATCTTCAATACCTTTATCATCTCTGACTCTAAGAAATCTGGGAAATCTCAGCGAAATACCTTTTCCAAGTTCATCAATACCGGCCTTGTAAATGGGCGACAAGGACAAATCAGCAGTCAAGACCTCCCAGACCATAGATGGTTCAAACCAGACGTCGGGCTGTGTGTTGTTGCCCTTGTCATAAGAAAAGTAACTCTTTGGAGCAGTAATAACAGTAGTCTTGAGTTGGTTGTAAAGTTTCTCTAATATTTCGTCCGAAAATCCGGTTCCGATTTTGCAAATAGTCTCATACTCTTCAGTCTCAGTATTGTAACAGCCCAAAAGGTATGCGCCGTAAGCATTTGTACGTTTTCCACGTCCGTAGTACGCGCCCAAAACAACCAAGTCAAGAGAGTCACCAACGCCGGCCAAGTAATCTTTCTTTAATTTGAGCCAGTTTCTACTTCTTTTGCTGGGCTCATAACCACTTTCATCGCCGTTGAGAACCTTGATCATAAGACCTTCGCAGCTATCTTTCACACTTTGATCTAAAAATGTCTGGATTTCGTCGACATTACTGGAGTCCATGGACTGTGCAAACGAAAACTGGCCCTCGTTGATAATAAAATTATTCTTCAGGATCTCGCGACGGGAAGCCAAGGTATTCTTTAATAGCGACTCACCATTCAAGTATAAGACATCAAAAGCAAAAAGGCAGATCTGAACCTTCACCTCACCAGCTTCGACATCTTTTCTCTTTCTGGTAGATAAGACTTGAAACGGTAGGATTTTCTTTTGCTGACGGTCCCATGCAACAGCCTCACAATCCAGAATGTAGCTCTTGACATTTTCGTTAGCAAACTTGGTACCTCCAGAGAGTAGGTCAGGGTATCTCTGAGTCATGTCTTCCATATTTCTAGAATACACCTTAATAGTGCCATTATCTTGTAGATGGACCTGAGCACGCTCACCGTCATACTTGTATTCGCATGTAAAAACATCTCCGCCAAAACGATCTAAGATTTCTGATACTGATTTGGTCGGCTTGGCAAGCATTGGCTTTAACGGGATACCAGCTGTGAGCTTGCATTTCTCTGGTACATTAAAAACGCCATTTTTTATGGCTGTGTCGATAATTAGACCGTAGTTGGGGATTTGGCAATGAACATCTCTAATGATGATTTCAGCGTTACTAACATCAACTTCAGATGATTTTTTTCCAGACTTCTCACTTTCCCAAGCAACAAATGCTTGTGCAAGCGCAGTAAGAACAGACTTTTCAGCAAGTCCAATACGTAGCTTTCCTTCCAAACTTCTCACAAGAAATTTAGCTTCTGTACCTTCACATGCAGTGAGCATTCGCTTGATAATACCAATTTTTTTGTTTTGACTTGACGTACCAGTGGTTCTGGCAATTTCATCCAGGTTGTTAAACACGACATTAATGCTGAGTGGTTTAGGTTTAAACATGGTAGGCTGCTTGTTACGTGACTTCATCGCAATCGCTCCTAAATCACCAAGATCGCGGTAGTCGGTTTTTATCTGAGCCTGTGTCCGGCCAGTAGACTCAGCCAGAGACTTGATAATTAGAGATTCACCTAGACCAAGCTCCAATCCCTCGTAATCAGGGCCCAGTCTGTTGATGCACAGGTATGCCACAGTGCTAAGGTCTTCAGGGCATGTTCTTAAAACTTTCAAAAATAATTCAGAAGTGTACGCAATGATTTTAAGCCGACTAGAAGTGCTTTCAACTTGCTCAAACGTGTTGACAATCAAAGAATAAGGGAGGTACTTTCCATCAAGCAGCTTGACTTTTGATGGTGTTTCCTTCTGAATCTGCGTGACAGAAGGAATGTCTTTGAGTGGCACTTCAGAATCACTAGAACTTATGTAACCCTCATCAAGAGCATTATTATCATCGGAAGATTGAGGCTCATCCTCATTGACTTTGACGATCTCATCAGGTTTGACTGAAAGCCTTTTAGGTGATCGCGATCTACTCTTCGGTTTACCAGGTGAATTCGATATCGGCGACTTTGAACGCTTAGGCGATTTAGGAGCCTGAGTCACCTTCTCTGTTTCATCCTTCTCATTATCTTTTCTAACCTCTTTACTGACATAAAGATTTTCTTCTTCATCGTCTTCGATCACATTACGTTTACGCTGTTTTGTCGCGCGCTCCTCAGGTTGTATGGTTTCGTCTTTTTCAGCTTCGCGTTTCTTTTCAGGCTTGGGGGCAAAACTCTCTAACAGCGTTTTTTGATTAGAATCCTTCTTCTTGGCGGCTGGTGCTGATGTCTTGATTCCAAAGTACTGATTTAGGCTTTGTTGTGTCTTGGCCATTTTGATGATGTTCTGACGTTGTTGGATCGGTGATATTGAAATTAAAAGTCTGCTTAATAGTGGGGTCTGTGTTGTATTATATAAATAGGGTCTGCTTTTTCTTAATATCCACATTGAATAAAGATTGATAAAAAAAAACTACCGCAGGCCTTAGAAATAAAAAAAAGCTGGTTTTGATAGGGATAGCTGTTGAAATTTTAGGAAAAAAAGGAAATTGTAAAGAAGAGAAAATGGGAAAAAAATGCTGGTGAAGAGAAATACATCAAATATCGCGTTAAGAATATATGGTCCCAATTAAGAAGTTAATGTGTGCGAAATTTTTGCTGACTACGCAATTTACGCGTTTAAAATTTTTTGTTTGTGGAAAAACTGTTTAAAAAAGTCTCAATTGGCAACTATACTATATATATAGAGTCAGTGTATCTAAATTAAAAAATAATTTAAAACATCTTGATGGCCTGGAGATCAAAATACAGTGGAAGTTTCCGAAACAGGTTTACACAAATCATGAACTATGCCTAGCTTTCATTTTGATGCGAACACTTAACTCCTTTTTTTTATTCCTCATAGAAAAAGCGAGTCGCCGCATTTTTAGCAAGATGGCCTTGTTGAAAACTTGCTAGTTGACGCGCTCTGGGTACTCACTCCAAAAAATTGGATTTCAGAGAAATTTCTCAAGTGTGTACATGTATTGTTAGGCTAAAACAGTTGTTCTTGCTAAAGTTTTACATCTTTTATAAAGTAGGCCGTAAGTAACTGAAAAATAGTCATTTTGTAGATATACTCCAGTACTCTATTTGACACCTAAAGAACATCTACAAGTAGATGTCATATTCTAGCCTTGTTGTCAGATTTTTTTTAACTGGTGATTAGCTCATAAGAGTAGTGTGCAAAGTTTTATAGAGATATCTGTTTACTAAAACTAGCATCCAACAGTTATTACTACATTGAGGTTTTCTTGGTGCACGGGCTTTGAGAAACTTCGTAAATGAATGAAGTAGGCTCTTGTTAAATGGGCTAACTCTCACCAAAATAAGTTGATTTTAATATGGTTAATGAATAGTTAAAAGAAAACAATTTTAACTAAAATTTTGTTATTTGAAATTTTGTTCGGACTATGTTTTTTAAATCACAAGATAGTTAGTTTTATTTATTCAGTTTATAGTCCTTTACAACCAATCTAGAAGCTTTTTACTGAAGACATATATTTCAGTTCTCTTTTTTGAAATCTACGTATGGGGTCCATGCTGTTCGCATCTTAGATCATTCGCTCCAATTACACAAGTTAGTTTGTGATTTATTTTTATACATCAACTTAAAATATAGTACGAACATAACCAACTTTCTTCCGTATCAACATTATGTGCAACTATTTTCAAAAAGATATGTAAAGATAAGAGTAGATGGAAAATCTTAATATTGTTTTTACATCAAAACCTACAGATTCAAAAGCTTAAAATTAAAATATTAACAAAATTTGTATCAATGCAAAGAAATTTGTCTGAGACTCTCAATGTAGTATTCTCAACTTGCACAATTGTTCTCGGAGTTTCATGGCGCCGGATTTCCCATGATTTGCTTTACACATCAATTGACCAGTATCTTCTGTCTTTTTTAAATTTTACATATCGTTTAGATGCTAGATAGTTTGAAGCATTGTAAAAGCTTTTGCTGTTCTAGCCCTGGTCGTAGCCTTTAAGACTTGAATCAGTATTGTAATCTTAATTTCTTTTAACATTTTTTAAAAAAACTTCTTCAGCCTTATTAATGACTTCGTCAGCTTTCACAATGATAGAAAAAATTTTGTTTATGATTTCGACGTCAAATTAGTAAAAAAAAAAAAGAACTTCAAAGAGCTATCTAAAAAGTAAGATTGATTTCAAAATATTTATTTCTGAGACTTTCAAAATACCTTTTTTAGCGCAATAAACATCTTGTTAATTTTTGCTTTGATTCTTTTTTGAGTCTTTGAGACAGAAATTCCAAATATTCTTGATTTTGATAACTGGCTCTTTCTACAGAATATTGTGGAGGAGGCAGTCTCGTGATAATTCTTTCAAATAAGTTTGGCTATTAATTATCTAAACGGGTTTTTTTAACTTCACATTTTATAAAGTCTTGTAAGATAGTTTTAAAATTGAAAAGGTTGCTTAGAATTTAAGTGAGTTTCAAAACTTATACTTTCATGGCGGTTCAACCCAGCACTAAATTTGCTAGAAACCTGTTTTCTAACTTGATTTCTATCACATCTAAAACAATAATTGACAAAAAGATAAATTGTGACAGCCAAGTGACAAGGAAAAATCAAGAAATAATGATCAATCTATTTTTTTATAAATCCTTCTAACAGGTGTAATATATTTCTATTCAGTAATTACAATTTTTCACCAGAAAAAAAAGTTTCAAACTCTCTATGTTAAAATCTTTTTTGTTCTTAAGTTTTGTAGAAGGTTTGGTTAGCAAAAAGGTTGTTTTTTTGTGATAGTTTGGCTCCGCTGCATCTAAGGAAAGTGAATGAGGCATTTATGAAAATTAAGATGAAAAAGAGAAGCAATATATTTTCAAAGAAACAAAGTGTGTGATACATTAGTAGAAAATAATTAGAAAGAAACCAAAATAAAGACACGTTTTTAGTTAAACCATTTGTTAAGGGTGGTTTTAATACTATATAGGCTTGACCCGAATGTCGTAGCACTCCATATGTCGTATCACACATCTTTGAAAGACTTAAATAATGACCAAAACAAAAATCTACATTTTCAACTCCAAACACTGGTTTTATATTTATTTAAATGTATTTATATAAGAACTAAAAAGTAAAAAAAGTAGTTAATGAAAAAAAAACTAGATATGACTGTTATTTTGGAACCGTAGTTTGGTCAGAAAGTGGCGTGGGAGCCGTATTTTGAGCCAGAGGGTGCCC
>JAKVQX010000601.1:0-13756 GCA_030463015.1 Geotrichum citri-aurantii
AAAGAAGTTGCGGTAATGAATCTAAGAACTTGACTACCGCTCCGAGGCCCTTCTTAGTATTTCTATCTAATTTTATAATTCACTTTTTAAATTATTTTTTTTGCCTACAGAACATGATTGGAGAAGGCGGATATTTGGAGGAATCTAGTGTAGTCTCTCAAGAGGGGGTTTCAATTTGCCAACAAGTTGTAACAGTGGAATTTGGCTTTTCTGGCCTGGAAAAGTCAAGCTAAGAGGTTTAAGTCTTATGTAGTATCTCTCATAAATTAAGTATAATGTTCTATATCACAAGTTATAAGTTTCATATAATTTCAATTAAAGTCTGAGTAAACTGACGCAAGAAGCTGCAGTGAAGGTTCTTGGCTGCTGCTGCTGCCGCCTGTGAGTGCCTCTAAGTAAACATCATGGCTGAGGGAATTTCACTGTTTATTTGATACATACCCAGTCAAGCTGTGCCATCTGGAGGGGGCGCATTGATACGTTTCTCACAAATTTGAGTAATTGTGATTCTCATTGAACACATTGTGCCAGTAGTCTCTCTGTCCCTTTTGGTCAGAAAATTCAAAGGCAGTAAGAGCTGATGGTTTAGCCAGTTAGACGATAGCACTTTTGCAATGGTACCGTGGCCGGTAGTTTAGCAAGTCATAATAATAATCAGTTGCTTTTACAATAAGGTCACTAATAAGAATGGTGGGTACCTTACCGTACTCTCCCGACGTGATTGGGAAATTAGCGGTTGCTGTGCGCCCAGCCTTACTACTCAATTTTGTTAAAAAATAATAATAATCATTATTTTTTTTAACATTTAAGCGATTTTTTATATTTAATCAACCAGTTGACACCTTTTTTCTTTCTTCTTCTTCTCTTTTTCTTCTCAATTTTGCCATCGTTATAGGACGCAATTGTCATTTAGTTGAAATCAAACTGATTAACACAAACGTGAATTTTACGACTACACTTTAATAATGGGATTAGGCCAGTACCTGAAAAATCTATCGGTCAGCACCGATCCGGTGCCCGTTACCAATACTACTACGCCTGGACAGGCCCCGTCGAAGCGCCAGCTGTACCAGTCGCGCATCAACCGTGGCACTAACCTCGGGTCCATGTTTGTACTCGAGAAATGGATCACCCCGCATCTCTTTCCGGAAGGCGACGACCACGGCAAGACGTCGGAACTCGACGCCGTGGAACAGGCCCTCAAATCTAAAGGCGTGGACGACACACGCAACATGTTTGAAAGCCATTGGCGAGAGTGGATCTCCAATGACGACTGGAACTGGATGCGCGATATGGGCGTCACTGCGGTGCGCGTGCCAATTGGATACTGGATGGTCAACGGCGGCCGCTTCTGCGACCACACGCAGTTTGAAGACGTGCACAAGGTATACAAAAACGCGTGGAGCATCTTCAAAGACTCGGTGTTGCGTAAGGCTGCCGAGCACGAGATTGGCGTCCTTGTGGACCTGCATGGCTTGCCTGGTGGCGCCAATGGCGCTGACCACTCTGGCACCACATGCGGCGAGGCTAAGCTGTGGGACTCCAGTCGCTGCCAGGTAAAGTCTTACGACGTGCTGCAATTCCTGGCAACCGAGATTGCCCAGTTTGACAACGTCGTCGGTCTGCAAATCCTCAATGAAGCACCCTACGAGTCGCCCGATGCCGATGTACAGAAAACATTCTACCTCAAGGCCATTAACCAGATCCGATCCGTCAACACCGAGATCCCACTGGTAATTTCCGACGGCTGGGAAGTGAGTCGCTGGGTCGACATCATTAAGGGTATTGAGCACCAATTGTCTGCGGAGCGCGGGGAGAACTCGTCGCTTGGTATCATTGTCGACACGCACGTGTACCGTTGCTTTTCAGACGACGACAAAAACAAGGCTCCCATAGATATTATTAACAATATTGAAAACGCGCTACCCAATACCGACAACGCCGTTGACATTATGGTCGGCGAGTTTTCGTGCGTCCTCGACGGCCAGTCTTGGGACAAGCACGACGAGGGCGCCCACGGCTCGCGCGAGGACCTTGTCAAGCAGTACGGACAGCGCGAGTGCGCTCACTTTGCGCAGCGCGCGTGCGGGTTTTACTTTTGGACGTACAAGTTCAAGTGGGGCGGCGGCGGCGAGTGGGGGTTCCGCGAGATGCTCGAGAAGGGCGCGCTCAGCACGGTCTACGGTCCGGCGCAGCAGCGTTTCCCGCCGGACCGCGAGCCCACGGACCAGTACTACCAGCAGGCCTTTGACCACCGGTCGCAGCAGGCGATTGGCGCCCACTCCGGATACTGGCAGTCCCAGGACCCCAACCGGGACTGGGAGCACTGGCGGTTTGAGGCCGGCTTCCGTCAGGGCTGGGATGACGCCCGCGCGTTTGATAAGTTCAACCACTCTGAACTGGGCCGCCGTGCTGCGTGGAAGCGTGCGCGTGAGCTCGAGCACATTCGCGAGCGAGGCGTCGGCAATGATATCATCTGGGTCTGGCGCCAGGGCTTTGACCAGGGTCTGCAGGCATTTTTGGAGACCAGGCACTATGCCTTTCACGGCTAGTTTTTGTTAACGAAAAAAAAATTAAGCATTTGTAATTTGTATGTAAATCAAATTAACTTAATCAAAGTGTTTTCATATTTTCAAATTTAGTTATCTTATTTCTTTTGTAAAATGGAAATTCGAAAACTATTCATTCCAGTATGCTATAAAACAGTATTATGTTTAATTATTTACTTTATTGATTGTGAAAATTACATACATTTACTTCTATATCAATTTCTCTATGGCTTCCGTGGAATAATTTATCATCCTACCAATTTAGCTACTAAACTACAGCTGTCTTCTAAATGCTTAAAGCTTGACACGACCAGCACTGATCAAGTCCCAGTCATCGCTCTTGAGCGGCACGTACGTATTACCATTCAGCCACCAGATAGTGTCTTGTAAGTCGGGGAACTCTTGGTTTCGGAACTGGTTTTTCTGGATCTTGTTGTTGTGGGTCACCGGGATGTGGTCCACAAACTTGACAAAGATTGGCACGGCATAGCGCGGCAGCTGCTTGATCAAGTACTCCGCCAGCTGGGCGGGGTCTGGCAGCCGGTCCATGGCGTGAGGCTGGATCACCGCAAAACCCGCCCGGCCTTCGTGCTGCGGCACCCGCACACCCACAACCACCACCTGGTGGACATACTTCTTGTCGGCAAACGCAGTGATTACGTCCTCGACCTCGTTGGTACTCACATTCTCAGACTTCCAGCGAAACGTATCGCCAAGACGGTCTACAAAGTAAATGAAATTGTTGTCGTCCTTGCGTACCAGATCGCCCGTACGAAAGAACATGTCGCCCTTGGCAAAAACGTCGCACGCAACCTTTTCCTGCGTGGCCTTTTCATTTCCGTAGTAGCCTGTGTAAGACTCTGCCATGTTTTTGGGGTTTGTGATGCGTGCTAGTAGCTCGCCGGGCTCATTAACGGCCGCCGTCTTCGCATAGCCCGTCTTGGGGTCACGCAGAATCGAGTAGTCGTTGTCGGGATCAACCTTGACAATTTGAAAGCGCATTTTGTACAAGACCGACGATACAAACGAACCGTACTTACCGACAGCACCGACACCTAGTTCACCCTCTTGGAGGTTGGTAAGTGCTGAGGGTGCCTCGGTAGACCCGTAGAACTCGCCAATACGTTTGATGTTAAATCGTGTTTTAAAGTCGCGCCAAATATCAGGACGCATACCGTTACCGTACGCACATATAACCTTGTGGGCGCGCTCGTCAACGCTGGGAGGTGCGTTCACGAGATACCGGCAAGTCTCACCGACGTACTGAATATACGTGGTCTTGGTTAGTTTCACCTGTGTCCAGAACGTAGACGTTGAGAATTTGTGGCCAATAGCATACGTGGCTCCAGCATTCAATGCTGCCATAAGACCAAGGACTGCTGCCGTGGAGTGGTACAATGGCATGGCTGAGTAAATCACGTCAGAATGGCGAAGCTTGATAGTCGCATTGTACAACTTGGGGGACAAAATCATTTTGCTCCAGGGCATGATAGTGGCTTTAGGTTTCCCTGTGGTGCCTGAAGTGTAAATCAACAGAGACGTATCAGTCAGCTTCTTGTTCTTGCCACGGTCAGTGTTGGACGCACGATAAGGCAAGCTGGACTGCACATCAGAGCGAAACTTGGTGTCAATGTACACGATTTTGGTGCCAAAGCTTTTAATCTCGGCCTCACAGGGCTGCACAAGCGACATAACCTGGGGATCATTGTCAACAAACATGTGGGTTGCGTCTACAATTTTGACACAGTGCACGAGTGAGTGCTCTGTTAGGTTATAGTTGATGAAACTGACAACCGCACCGAGGGACCAGCACGCAAACCACATGAAAGCAAATTCAGGTCGGTTCATACAATCCAAAGCTACGATCGACTGTGCGGTAACACCGTGTTTTTCATGAAGAACAGCAGCATACTTGAGCGTGATATCGTATAATTGTTTGTAAGTGTACTCCTCAATGACGAATAGGTCGTCGAGACTGCCGGTTTGCTCCTTAGAGTAAGGCTTGACCTGATTGGGAAAGCGCAGCGCAATGGCATCAGGCTGACTTTTAGCATAGCCCTCTAGGACGTAAAAAAAGTTACATTTGCCCTGGCGCACGAGACTTTTTGCAGAGGAAGCAGCTTGTATAGTGCGAAATATAAGGCCGAGATCATAGGAAATAAGGGCACGGGCATCTAAATATGCCAATGCCATGGCAGACAATGCCAACGCGGGAGCGTTCATGAGGAAGGATGGGGGTAAATCAAAAAAAAAAAAGGGTGAATCAATCGAGTGAGTGCTTTTTTTTTTTTGCACTAGCGATAACAGTTGACAAAGCGGTATCGGTGATAAACCAGGCTGTTCAGTGATTCAAAGAAACTCGGTCAAAATGATGAGAATAAAAAAAAACCAATGAAACTTTTGTGCAAAATAAACAACAACCAATAACTATACAAAAACAACTATGGTGAGATATTCTGATGGAAGAAGCAAAAGTAAATTAAAAAAAAAAATTAGAATCTGTGCAAATCTAAAAGTGAATAAAGTGTTAAGAAACTATGACTCGTGTTTGTGCACGCTAATTTGCTATTGCTGTAGGTGATGTCAGATTATGTTATCGTAATTGAAATTATTATGTAATTAGAAAGAAACTGTTACAATTACTAAAAGTAGAAAGAGCCGCAAAGTAAGCAATTTAAGTTAAGTTTTAGCCGTGTCTCACGTGAACAATGATAGTTTTAAGTTTTTTTGTTTTGTTTTTATGATGTTGTTGTTTTAGACGTTACTAGGACAACAAATAACCCCAACCCAGAGATTCAAACTACAGTAACAGTATAGATCTTAGAATAGAATTGATATTTTGTGTGTGTGTGTAGATATTTTTTATTTTAAACTTTCTAAAGTGAAAATTTTAAACAGTGGTGTGTTCGCCTAAATTGGTTTAGCCGATTTGTGTTGGTTTGTTTACTTTTTACCTGAAAACGGTCACTTTTAATGTGTGTGTGGTGTTGGTGGTAGTGTTGATGATGATGATTTCAATGAAAAATAAATTTTTCAACGTCAACTTTTCTTTCTAACCATCTTCATTTTGTTTATTTAATTTTAATGATTTTAGTTTTTTATAACAGCTCTTTTGCTCTTTACTTTCTTTTGTTTAATTTTATATACTAATTTTTTTCAAATAAAAAAAAAACATAATTCACATCTTCCTTAGGTTTTAAATTGTATGAATCCACACCAACATCTAATTCTGGTGATAAATTAACACTTTTTTTTTTCTTTTCTTTTTCCTGCCAATCTCGTTAATTGTTGTTGTTGTAGTTGTTATTGCTGTTGTTGTCGTAGGTGTTGTTGTTGTTGTTGTTGTAGTTGTTGTTAGTATTATTGTTGTTATTATTGTTGTTGTTTTTGTTGTTGTTGTTATTAATATTACTCTCTTATTATTATTATTGTTGTTGTTTACCCTCAGCTACCACCTGTTTATCTTTCATCAACAACCGTCCCGTTCCTTCCTTTCCACCTCCCATCCACTTATTATTTCGTTCCCTTCGACTTTTAATCTCTACCATCTCCAACAACCATGGCTAATAGACGTGCTAGGATTCCTCTTATTGAGTTCCTGAAAGGTCAGTATCCTTTCTTTTAGTCTCGCTTTTTCTTCCGATCTACTAACCCCCTTCCTTAGATCGAATCTACCTCGGTGCCTACGACGAACCTCCCGTAGACACCGATAGTGTTGTCCACTTCACTATCGACGACATTCTCACATACAACAGCTTCCATCATGACTTTGGCCCTTTGCACATCGGCCATCTCTACCGCTTCGCTGTGCTGCTTCACGACATTCTTGGAGAAGAGCAGAACGAAGGTAAAGCCGTTGTCCTGTATTCCCGCACCAATCCCAGAGACAGAGCTAACACTGCCTGCATTCTATGTTGTTACATGGTCTTAATTCAGTCATGGCCTCCTCATTTGGCTTTGGCTCCTATTGCTCAGGCCGAACCTCCTTTCATGCCCTTCCGCGATGCCGGATATGCTCCCGCCGACTTTGTACTCACCATCCAGGACATTGTCTACGGCGTCTGGCGCGCCAAAGAACAGAAGCTCCTCGACATCCGCAGCTTCAATCTGCAAGAGTACGAGCTATATGAGCGTGTCGACCAGGGCGACTTTAACGAAATTGCTCCTCACTTTATTGCATTTGCATCTCCCCAGCAGGCTGAATATGGAACTGAACTCAACTACCCGTTTTTGCAAGTTTTAGACTACTTTGTGTCGCACGACGTGCAGCTCGTTGTAAGACTTAACTCGCACTTGTATGACAAGACTGAGTTTGAGAAGCGTGGTGTCAAACATGTTGACTTGATGTTTGATGACGGTACCTGCCCCACAATGGACTTTGTGCAGGCCTTCATCGGTGCTGTCGAAGGTGTTATTTCGCAAAAGGGCAAGGTGGCAGTTCACTGCAAGGCAGGTCTTGGTAGAACCGGCTGCCTTATTGGCGCGCATCTTATTTACACATATGGATTTACAGCTGCGGAGGTCATTGCTTACATGAGGTTTTTACGCCCAGGTATGGTTGTTGGGCCCCAACAACACTGGCTCTACCTGCATCAGAATGAGTTCAGGGACTGGCGAAGAACCATGACTGTGTCTAGGATCTCTTCAGAAAAGCTCGCCGGATTTTGCCCACTTATTCCCAGAAGTTTCAGCACCTATCCCCTACGCTCGCCGAGTGGCCCGCAAAGACGCATGTCGCCGCGCACGCCTGAGCGCAGCATTCTCAATGAAGTGCATCATGCCAATTCGGCCTTGCCAGTGCCCACGCCTGGGCAGCCTCGTAAATATAGTCCTACTCCCGCTGGCAGGTCAAGACCACGCAATCCTAGTCCCATGGCCAGGCGCTATGTGCCATCTTCTATTGGCCAGATCAACTCAGATGATGATGGCGATGATGATGACGTAATTGAAGAAAAAGACTTGGACGAGGCTTTTTTAGATGAGGAGGAGGAACAGGAAGCGGAGTACAAAAAGTCGATTATTTACGACGACAGCCGCGACAGAGAAGAGCCCAACGACGACGACACCCTTGACGAAGAAATTGAAGAGGTGGAAAAGCCAACGTCGCAACCCGCCAGCCCGGTTCGCTCTCGTTCCTCCTCAAACACCGGCGACAATATTCAAATCACCAAACGTGCATCGAACGGGGTGTTAAGATCGAGCTCGCGCCGAATCAGTGCAGCCAACGTCACCCCCTCTGGCTCGCCTGAACGCCGCAAGCCCAGTATGGCAACCTCAATAGTAGCCGACATTTTTGGCGATGAAGAAAACATTGCTTATGATGGAGACAAAGATGATGATAGCGTCGTCGCCTCAAGTGGTGGTATTGGCAAGCGCAACGTTACGGATTCGCTTTCGCAAAAACAGCAGATACTTATGCGTCAGCAGCTTCGGGCAAATAGTAACCAGTCGCCGCAGCGCGGCCGCCCGTCGAACCGCAACGCAAGCTTTCAAATGATTTCGACAACTACCACCACCACTACCACCACCACGCTTTCGTCTTCACCACCTACAGCGACTGCTGCTATTGATGCTAACGGTGTTCTGCGGCGGCCCAACCGTGTCATCAGCGGCGTCCGCAAGACTAGTGGCGGCTCGCCCCGAGTCAAGCGCTAACGCAAAAAGAAAAAAAAAAAACAAGAACAAAAAAAATTGGACACAGTAGTATGTAGTGGGTTTTTTTATTACTACTTTTTTTTTTTCATAATCTAGATTTTTAGCATGTATCATTTATGCCATGAACCTTTTTTTTTCTTTCTTTTATTTTCATAAATAAGTGTTGTTCTTCTTTAGTCGATTGAATTTTTTTTTTTTTTTTTACTGTTAATTTTTAAGAGTGTGTGGATGCATGTCACAAGTTTAGAGGTTTGCTAGGGTGAGTTTTTCATAAAACACTGCTTTCCGTCTTAACTCATCCTTCTTGACTCAAAACTTTTCGATTTTTTTTGCAATCTCTTAAAATTGAAATACTTCTAGTCTTTCAAATAATGATAAGTTTTTTTTTTTGAAGAAATTCTCTTGTTAGCGAACCACTCTTTGATGCAGCAGCATCGAGGAAAAAAAAGGAGGTTTTAACGTCTGGTCATTCGAAATAACAACAATTCTGGCTCAAAACTTGGATTTTTTGAACTGGAGCACTTATTGATGAGTGTGGGGAGGGGAAGGAGGATAAAGACTTTTTTACGCACTTAATGTATGATAAAACGTGGTGCAAGGGGACACCACGAATTTCCAAAAAAATGTTTCCAACTCAGGGTAAAGAGAAGAGCATGAATAGTATTGTATCATTTTATATATTTGATGCCCAAATCAGCTTGAAAGTCTCTAAGCTAGTTGCCAATTAAATTTTGCGAAACGAGTAGCGTTGCAATTTGAGTGTCCAAATCTAGTTCTTAATGGGCCATGATTTAAAAAAAGAGTTGTTACGAGAGAGGTTTTTTTTTTTTAAAAATTATCACTGGACTCTCTTAAATGCAAATGCGGTGACCTCAAAATTACAAGGCACAATCTCAGTAAAGGCGTCTATTTTGACAACATAAGGCAAAAGACCTCTCTAGCACTAAACCTCTAAGTGCTGCTCAACACTAAGCAGGAGCTCCAAACAATTGGCAGCTTCTGTGAGTTAGAAAAAGAACGTCTCTCAACCTTATCACACCACTGTTTAGGCTTTTTTATGATCGCTTGCTAAATACCTTTTTGAATTATCATTTTTTGACGTAAATTTTGCTAACCTGCAAAAAGATGTTTTAAAATTTTCAGGAGGTCTTTTTTTTTTGTTTATCAGATTGGGACAAGAACTCTCAGTCAAGTCGGTCAGTGATTGAGTGTAAAGGCCTTTTAAGTGAAAGCTTTCATATGAACATCAATCTTTATTATGATCTGAAGTTTTGCCTTTTAGTTTATTTTTATCAAGTTTATGTAACATTGGCTTGTCGTGTCAAGTAATTTTTTTTAAAATGGCCAATTGACTGGGCAAAATTACATTCATGAATTCATTAATTCACTCCTAAAAACAGGGGAGGAACCACGCAAAGACAACAACACCACGATAACTCATCTAGAACCTCTCTGAGTACTTTGCTTAGATCCTTAAGAAAGGATAGGAAATGCACTGACAGTCAACCACCTCATCCCAAACTATAGCTAAGGGGATTACAATAAGCTTGACAAGAAGCATCTAAGAGAAAGCCGAAAAAGACCTTTGCCACAAGATGATTTTCATTAGACTTGAAAGTTTTGGCCAAGTTATAAATCCAAATAGCTTTAGTTTTAGCACTCACTCTTCTGGCTTTTTGATAAAATTATAGAAAAGATTGAAAAACTAGTTTATATCAAATTTTTTTAAAAAAACCTTTTAGAAAAAATCGTAACTAATCTTGCACCTCAGTGTTGATTTGGTAGTGAGTTATTGAGGTGTAATTTAACAGAAATCTTTGTTTAACAGCGTGAAGAACTTCTCAACTTTCACGCTCACTCAAAAATACAGATGTAAACTACTCACTCCAATTGTAATTTTTTTTCCTTTTTTTTTTGACAATAAGAGCTTTTCAAGATACTTGTAAAAACAACACATTTTTAATCGTTCTTACAATTGAACAATTTTTTGAAATGCGGAAATTTTGAAGTTTAATAATTGGTCTTTTGACCAAATTTACTGCTAAAGCTAATCTTTCACAAAAAAAAAATAAGTGTTTTAAAGTGTCCTGATCTACAGGAACTTCAGTTTCACACAGCCAACAACAGACAAGTACGATGGCCAGCTTAACAGCATAACCTGTCAAGGTTTTACTGCCATGCTCTCCCACTCGACCTACAACACACTGCAGTGATGATCCTGGTGGGTTTCCCTTGACACATGAACTTGGTTCGTGAAAAATTTGGCGCCATTAATTTAAAGTAAATGGCGCAGTCCCGCTAATTGGGTCTTTTCCTGTTGAATAGATGTCTTCTTTGGACAATGTTGTAAAAGTTTTAAGGACAATAAACTGATTAAAAAAATAACATTCAAGTACTCTGTTAGTTGCCTTAATCTTCATTTCCTATATTTATGGATGCTCAACTCTTGCTCTAAAATCTGCCCAATTATGCTCAATGGGATTGAAATCTGGAGAATACAGTGGCCATTCATTAACTTGAATTTGATTGTGGTTAAAAAATTTATGACTCTAGATTTTTAAATGGGTGCGTTATCCTGTTGGAATAAGGTGCCATATTAGTAAACAGAAAGCAGACCAGTGTCTAAAAATTCTATACACACACAGCTGCATCTATCTTTTTCTTCTCTCTAAGCTCATCAATTACGTGAAGAACGGATCTTCCTTCTTGCCAAGTGGCACCCCACACCATCACCAAAATTGAAGTACCCTTAGACCTGGGAATTACCACATCCTTCTTGCATTTGTCCTCGGGTGCTCTAAAGACCCAAACATTCTTAGGTGGGCCATTGCTGGACACTTTATTAAGAAAATTTAGCATTTTCAAGGCTCCCAGATTTCAACCATTTCTTCGTGAAATCAAAGCAATACTTTGCATAAAATTTTTTTTGAATGCAATATGCTTCTTAGGCGTTCATTTTTCGAATATTTTTGCTTCTTAAAAATCTAGTAATGGTAGACGTGCAAGCGGGTATGTTAAGATCTCTTTTTAGATCTAAAAGCGAGATCTCTGGGGATTTTTTTAAGGTTCTAATTATCAATCGTTTCATATGATCTGTGAGAGCCCTGGAAGGACGGGTCGGGACTTTAGTCTCGAAATTTTTTCGTTGTTTGAAAATTTTGACAGTTCTAGAAACTGTACTGACAGAAACATTAAACCGTTTCGCGATCTCCCTGTATTTCTGTCCACCTGCCACGGCACCACAAATAAGAGCTCGAGTGTTAGGAGATAAATTTTGGCCTGGCAAGCGGCCTGCCGTTAAATCAATTGTATTATCAATGGCCATTTTAGCTGAAAATGAGAATATTAA
This sequence comes from Geotrichum citri-aurantii, assembly GCA_030463015.1. Classification (NCBI taxonomy): domain Eukaryota; kingdom Fungi; phylum Ascomycota; class Dipodascomycetes; order Dipodascales; family Dipodascaceae; genus Geotrichum; species Geotrichum citri-aurantii. Next base: position 11,554 of record JAKVQX010000601.1, read on the forward strand.
TTGATGTTTGAAGGTTAGGGAGGTGAAAAAAAGTGGAGGTGGTAAAAACAAAAAATTTCCAATTGGAGTGAGTGGTGACTGGGTAGGTTTCATTTTTAAACTTGTTTTTAATCTTTAGGTGGTTTTTTTTTCTTCAAAATTTTCTACTTTTAGGAATGCCAAACTATTTGGCAACTCGAGCAGCAAAGATGTCTGAAAAATAGACAGACGTTTATAACATGCCTTTAAAAAGCTTGTAATTATGTAAAATTCTTTATTTCAATCATACACGTTTAACTGTATTAAAAGTATAAAGGAATAGTTTTAAACAATTTTTGTTGAGAAGCAAAGGTTTCACACTAAAAAGCCCCGAAAAACCTTATTTTCAAAAAATCAACCAAAATGTTTTGCTCATTCCAAAAATAATTAAAAAAAATTTAAAGAATTTCTATTTTCTTGAACTTGAACCTATCTCGAGGACTATCACCCCTGATAACAACAACCAAAAAAAAATTACTCCACACTCAAATTTCTACAATATTGTACCGACTCCATCATGCCCGAAGTCACAACCAACCCTTCTTCAAAAAAAGGCAGTACCGCATTTTTACATTTGCCCTTTCAAACACCATCCAAATACAATGGGCAAATGGACCCTTCTCTTATCAAGTCATTTTTAATAGAGATTAAAAATGTTTGCGAATACCGTGTCCCTGATAGCAACGAGTGGCACAGTTATGCCTGCCTATTCTTAGTTGGCAAAGCTAAAAACTGGTATATTGGTTGGGAATCCGCTACTGAGGTTTGCGCTTGGGAAACCTTTAAAACCGACTTTAGAACCGCTTTCCTACCCCCTAATTATTATGAAGATGCTCGCCGGGAATTCGATAGCCTCGTTTGTACCTCTTGTGTTGACGACTACAACGCTCGTTATCTCTCTCTCCTGCTCGATCTTAAACCTAGTTACCAAAAGTCAGAAGAGTATATACCACATTACGTGATGGGACTTCCCAGGCTTGTTAAGTTGCACATTCAACAAGAAAGCAATCAAAAGCTCTTAGATGTGATGCAATGTGCTAGAAAATTGGAATTTTACTTGAATGAGCCTACCTATGACGATTTCAAGCAGTCGAACCGATTTTCTCGCTTTTTTAGCCGGTATTAACGCCATTTTCGCCTCTAGTACTCTTCACATTACAAAACGAGAAAGAGATTTTTAAAACCAAAAACACTCTTAGCAAGCCTTATTAAAACGTATACTGATCAGTCGACAATTATCACAATCTACTTTAGTGCCAACCTTCACCAGCCAGTAATTAACAAAAGCACAACATTTTCTTCTCGACTTTTAAAACAACTGAAGGGTGTTTTACGCAAGTATTTGATAAGGAAACCTAAGGCATTTTTTGCGTTTTAAAGCATAATAGTCATGTTTTACTAGGTTAACTTTCACACAACGCAGCAACTGCTTGACTTTTCGATATCTATACTAAATATTATGTTAAGAAAAATTACTAATTGATTTGATGATTCTTCAAATTATGGTTTTACTGTTGAACTGATTCTTGGTGACCAATTTCTAAGCTATGGAAGCCCTCAGCCATACTCATGGCTTGATGGGCCAAGAGTTAGCGTTTAACTGAAGGTTTAAGAATTTCTTTAAAAACTTTTACAACTGGTAAAGATTTACACCAAAAAGATTTCACCTACAACAACTAAATCGTCACAAATGTTTTTAAAAACAGTAACTTGATTTTAGTATTTTTATACTAGTGAACTGCAAAAATTAAAAAAAAAATTGTGACACTAATTAATATTTAGTATGCTCATTTAAATTTTTTTCCCAATTTAAAGGCAACATTATCGACCGATATAAAATAAAACTAGCCACTCGATGCCATTTGTCTCATAAAAGTAATTTCAAAAACGTAGATTTAAGATTGAAGTTTTTTTCAAAAAGATTGTGTGTTTTGTTTGACCATTCAAGTCGTGTCGCTTCGAGCCGGAATTTTTTTTTTCAAAACAACCAAAAGTTAGAAAAAAATCAGGAGCCAAAAATAAGCCCTACGGGGGGGTCGAACCCCCAACCTTGTGATGACTTTCATTCTCTAAGAGATCTTAAGAGTCACACGCTCTACCGATTGAGCTAGCAAGGCAACTTTTTAATTATGTAAGAAATCGACATTGAGTTGAGTTTGATCTCAACTCTTTAAGACTGAATGTC